>OMOT01074654.1:0-11231 GCA_900312575.1 Acanthochaenus luetkenii | reverse complement strand
CTGTCGCCTCACAGCAAGAAGGTCCTGGGTTCAAATCTCGCCTGGCCCTTTCTGTGTGGAGTTTGCATGTTCTCCCCGTGTTCGCGTGGGTTTCCTCCGGGTGCTCCGGTTTCCTCCCACAGTCAAAAAGACATGCAAATATATGTTTGTGTGTAGTGTGGTGCATGGTGTGATGGGCGGCAGTAGCTCAGGAGGTAGAGTTCCCGCCCCGCAACTGCAAGGTCAGCGGTTTGAGTCCAGCTCCTCGTAGTGTCCTTGAGCAAGACACCTAACCCCAAATTGCTCCCGTTGAGCAGGTTGGTACCTTGCATGGCTGCCTCCGCCAACGGTATGACATGTAAGTCGCTTTGGATAAAAGCGTCTCCTAAATGCTATAATGTCTGGTAAAATAGTGAAAGAAGTTGGTAAGCTTAATAATCAATTTGCCACTGTGACCAGTGGACAAAAAGTTAGTTTCCTTTAAAAAGAAAAGTCTTCTCCTTTCAAGTTCTTAGCATTGTATTGTTGTCCCCTCTACTTGTGCTTTTCTGAGATTCTTTATAAGGATAACGGTTAAAGGATTCACAAATACTTACCTTTGCTAGTGGTGACATTTGCTTTTGAGCATTACTCTAACAAAAGAGTATGAGCCAAATGCGTATGAGTATAAGCTGCTGTTTTAACAGGTCCTTAATGTTCATCACAGCAGCTCTGACCCAGACACAAGGTTGGAAGTATTTTCTGTACTGCAAAACCTTGCCGATCATTAGTGCTGGGTGCAATAAAGCAGGCGGCTGTTATTCTGCCAGTAGATGCCTGCAGCCCATAACTCTTCCTTGTGCCACCTTGCAATCACTGCCTCAACAATCACTACATTAATCCTGTTGAGGTTTGGAGGTGTTACAATAATACCAGGTCTATGTAAAAAAGCTGTCAAGGGAAGCCACCAGACTCTGGATTCTGGCTTGGCTGTCCAATCAAATCACAATATATGATACACGATGGACACACATCACTCAAAACAAGTAAACAGTGGGGTGGGAAGGTACATGGCTAAATAGCAAATTCACATCGTTGCATCAATGGAGGCTCGCGATTTGGATTATTTTGTGAAAAACAACTTCATAAAATTGCCATTTCAACAACTGAAGATCACATCAGATGGGAGGCCCACTCCGAAACTGGATTTTCCTGTTTAAAGAGGATCAACACTTATTTGAGGAGAGGCTTGGACACTTGGCAAATATATCAATGGAGTCCTCTGTTGTGGATGATCTGAAGTCCAGTGGACAATTATATGACATGTTATTGAGCGTTTTGCCGGGATGAAGGAGAGGAGAATGGCCTTCCTCTTTAAATAGGGTGAGTCAAATGCAGCCCCCATATCTCTACCACCTACTACCCCATTATAGGTTGTACTTTCTCTTTATATTACAGCTTCATATTTTCATATTCATTGTCACATAGCCTTGATTAGCAAAACACAACATGTAAACTACGTTTTTGGCTCTGTTTTCATATATTGTGAGCCACAACATTAAAGCATGTGTAGCATTTTTAAACATCAATATTTAAATGATATATCAATCAATATAACATTTGTTGTGATACCTTGGTATAACTACTGTAAACAAATGAAATCATGGTAGAGACGATTGGTAGCCTCTATTTCACACCAGTGGTATTGATGGTGCTATTGTTTCTCAATATTAACAATTAATACAATTAAGGCATTTCCCATAAACCCTGTTGCTTCCTGTCCTCCCTCCAACTTCTTGGCATCTTTGGCTTTACTGAAGAGAATAAACATATTGGAATTGATTTTTCCATCGGCCTTTCACTCATTCTACCATCTGCCATTGCCAGAAACTCTGAAAGCTTTAGCTCTGTTTGCACTGGAAGAACAGTGCCCTCTTCCTGTTCTGTGCCAAAAAGCAATACCCTTTGTGCTGTAAAGTAATCCAACAGATTTCCCACCAAATGTGACCTGTTGGTACACAATATAAAATGCAGTGTAGAGGCTGATAGAGGCTGGTAGAGGCTGTCAATCTTTCCAGTCTACAGTTACAGATTCGGTAAAGCTAAAGATCTATTAAGTGAAAGCATATGAAAGTAAATTCTTCCTACATGTAATATTCTTGATAAGTAAAGCTGATTCTGGTTCTCCAATCAACAAATAGCAGTCTGTAATGTTGTCCCAAACTTATTTTGAACTTCCACTTCATCAGAGTTTCATTTTGTGCTTGGTTCCTCAGCTTGGATAGACTTCATTTGTTATTTGTGTATTTATTCTAATACAAACAGGAGATAAGAATATGATATAGATAACAGACTCAGCTGCAACTGCAAAAATGAAAATGAAAAATAAAGCCAAGTTGCAGCGCTTTGTTGCACTCCTTGAATGACAGTGAGAAACATCTCAAGGCTGGAAGTTGCAGAGGATGAGAAGGGAGAAGCAGGTTTTCAAATAAAAAGGAAGATGTGCTGCATAATTCAGCTACATTATATGATGCTTTCATAGGAGGAGGAAACTTGATTCATCTACAGTAATTTGAATCTTTCCAGCAGCATGTTATGACTTAATTAATTAATTTTGATGGTCTTAAACCTACTGAAGCAATTCTACGAATGATCACCATATTAAAAAATAGCATTAATTTTGAGAAATACATATCATCTGTCTATTTAGCATTATAAAATATTCTATTATCAACTAATGTATCTTTTACTTCGTTATTTGTCTCTTTTTATCAGCACTATAAAACGTATTCCAACAAGTTATGGCATAAACAGGGGATTTTAGTTCCCTGAGATAAGATAGTAACATATACAAGTTGAATCATCCCATATAAAAAGAAAAACAATATCTAGCCATATAAGGACATTTACACCAAAGGGTCTGATGTTTATTTTAAAATACAAGTAAATATACTGTACACTGAATGTACAAAATATTAGGGACACTTTTCATGAAGTACACTGATCCAGGTAAAAGCCATTATCCCTTATTGATTACCCCTATTAAATCTATACGATCACAAAGCAGGAGATGTAGATAAAGAGAAGCAGACAAGTTTAAGCTTTGAGATAACTGAGTTGTGGATTGTACAAAAGGGCCTGCAACTCAATATCAGGAAGATGTCCCTAATATTTTGTACATTCAGTGTATTTATGTTTTCGTTTCCTTACATTTATTGATAATATATCCTGGGATAAGCTCATATTTCAAAATATACGTTTGGATAATATACAGATTAAATATATTTAAATATACTCCTATCACATTTATTTATGTACCATGTGTGTAAATACGTATAAATACATGTAGAACATATAGTATATGAAAATGGCCATTTTTGTAATATCGATCATATATTGTACATGTATGGTTCAACGATATATAATTATTTTCTTTTTTAAATACGAATACATACGAATTAAATATAACATTTTGTACATTTGTACAATACATGGCACATGCGTATGTGACATAAGTGCTTTACATACAAAGAAGAGACAAGAAGAATAACAATTCTTACGGCAAGTATCTTATATTGGGGTTTTCCCCAATGAGAATGAAATAACGCCATGGCTCATAGGCAAACAGCTGTATAATATGTCACATTTGTATAATGTTATAAACCAATAGACTTACCTTTGCCGAGTTTGATCCCCCTTCCGATCATGGACGTGAGCGTAAAGAACAAAATGTTAGTGTGATTCTAAGATCGTAATCCACACACACTTGGATACTCTTTATGGATCTATGCGTGGATTCCCCGGCTATATCCTGTGGCATAGTGGCGCAATCCCCGTTTCAGTCATCCACATTGTTTTAAAAGTCGCAGATATGCCAGCAGAGAGCGACCGCAGACCCGACTGGATCCTGGAGGATTTAATTCACCACTGTCAGATGAAGATAGGCGATCAGTGGGAAAGGCAACCGCGTATGGACGTGTGCGTCCTGCGGCAGGGCAGGTGTTGGTGAACTGACGCTCTAGATCCAGATGTGGGTTTTTAAAGCCTGCGGTGTCAGATTCCACCCTCCATCACATGATCCCTTGCTGTGGCATGACAATGAACTCAACGCCAGCTCATACACGCTGCATTTTCTTCTTCTTCACATGCTCCATGTACTGTAACTCCAGAGAGGCAGTGCGCAAGGAACCAGCACTGATCATACAAACTATTCCAGTTAGGTATGTCAACATTTTCTGTCAGTTTTATCATTATAATAAAGAGCAAATATCAATCAGAAATCACCAGAAATTCATTTGGAGGCCATATCTAAAAACAATCACACCAGGGAAGCGTTCAGGACCAATGTTCCCTCTAAGCTAATCATTTGATGATTCATTTGTCTAATAGTTTATCACATTTACCAAATAACAATATCTCAGTCATCAGCCATTGCTCCACTTTGTCCAAAGAAATGGAGTCTATTTATAGAGGGGATTTGAGAGTTGAGATGGCGATTCAGGGACTTTTGCCAAATAGCAAATTGATCATAATTGAACTCTGAATGTAAAAATCAACACTATGTGTTTCTATCAGAAACATAGCTTTGGGTTTGGTGAATTGACGCCTGTGTGTGTGCTTCACAGAAACTATGATTAGGAAGTTTTCAGAACTTTGCATAACCAATCCATATAAAAACCAGGAGTGAGATAATATCAGACTTCATATCTTTATATTTTATATACATATTTTATATTTATGTATATGTATATGTTTATATCTCATATCTCATATTTGTACTCCTGAAGTTGCTCAAACCACTGTGACGCTCCTTTAAATGAGAAACTATCACTGAAAAGGCAAACAGGCCCCAAGACTGTAATGAAACAGCATTCACTTTCAGGACCAGCTGGTGTGCAACCTCATTCCCGTGTGAGTTATCAAGATTGGCTGAGACTCAAGCTAAACTCCCGACCAGCCTTTTAAACCCCTTTTCTGATTGTGGCTCTCCAGTCAGGATCACAATATCCTGACCCCCCCCCAAACACACACACACGCAGCATTTCCAGCAGCCCGGAGCCAAACACAAGATTAAACCCCTCTGAAGGCTGCAGCTCCTTCTATGGGCAGCAACGGCTCACTGGCTGCTGCTGGAGCTTGACCCTGCCACCCTCCGCCGACCAGGGTCCCTTGCAGCTTGAAAGGCTGTCTGATGGGTGGATGGGGAGGTTGATGGTAGGTAGAGGCCTGGCAGGGGCAACAGGGTAGGAGACATGAGCTCAGAGTCACTTAGAGTGACCCAGGTAGAACTGCCAAAGCCACACATTTATTCACGACTAACCAGTGAGCCGCATCTGCTCCACAGGAAAAACAACCTGTTACAGTCTGCGAAGGACAAAAAAAGAAAAAATGGTAGAATCATCTTCAAACCCTAGTCAGAAGAGCAGTCATTTCCATGTTCCGTCACAGACTGAAAACATTTCAAGAAATACATCACATCACATTTTCCCCACAGATATATTTTCTGTACAGTATGCACATGGTTCTCTGCTGGAGCCCTGTGATCAACTGCAAAGCCACTAAGTTAATGTATATTGACTTAATACTGTATCATGTAAATAATTAGCGACTATATGTATGTGTGTGAGAGATGAAACTGACTGTTGTAGGTTTTTGATTACATTATGGCATTTAGCAGATGCTTTTATCCAAAGTGACTTACATATCATCATACTGTTGGCAGAGGCAGCAATGCAAGGTGCCAACCTGCTCAACGAAAGCAATTTGTGGTTAGGTGTCTTGCTCAAGGACACTACAACAGTTTTTCCACAGGAGGAGCTGGACTTGAACAATCAACCTTGCGGTTCCTGGCCGGGAACTCTACCTTCTGAGCTACTGCCGCCCCCCTCATAACACTTTTATTGGTCTACTATATGCATGGAAATTCACTTAGCGAGCACAGCACATTGATAAACCAGCACAGGAAACACAGCACTCAGTAGCAGACAGAGTCAGGTCACATATACTCCTGGGCAATCCAGGGCTTGGCCCTGGCGAGGTCACACCCTGGATAAGAGGCCGGAGGCTCTGCTTGACCTCTGCTCTCGGACAAACGATTAATGGGCAGCTCCAGTCCTCCGCCCCTCCACATTTCCAGGCTGTGACCCACAGTGGGGGAGCCTCGTCCTCGGCCTGTCTGGCCCACACAGAGTCCATTCTGCTTGGCCGCTGAAAAAACACTGCCCATCTGCACAGAGATCCACACACTGCTCCCTTGAGGTGAAAATACCACCAAAACATTGTAGTCAAGTAGAAGTGCTGCTGTTGAAATGTTATTGAAGTCATTGTACTTGTTGATCAATGGTGGCTCAGTTGGCTAAGGTACATACAATGTAATCGCTATATCCTAGGTTTGAATCCAACGTAGGACCTTTGACTGTCAAACAAAGCTGAAATGCCGATAAAGAAATCCTACAAAACATTGAAGCGCTACTAGGGAACTAGGATAATTTTGAAGACTTCAATACCCTGAAATCCTGTAAGGTGACGTCAGTTAACTGCACGCATCACGCTCATGTTTACCACGTCACTTCCTGGAGATTTGACCATACCGACACGAGAATTTCATTTGGGCAAACAGGGTGAATACAGCATCTAAATTAGAGGTGGGTGGGATCTTCTCTTTTGTAGCCCCACTTTTACATTTAGGCTGATAAGTGAGTATTTTTATGTAAAAATCTCGCTTAGTGCAGCTTTAAATACTCAAGAGCATATTTACTTTCAAGAAATTTTCTAGATATTTTGCATGTTCCAAAATATGCTTTTGATAAGTTCCTTTCAACCGCTAGCGCTTCCATAGCTAGACTCAACTTTGCTTCAGGCCTCCCTACTCCTATTGTACATGTTTATCTTCCTTGAACGTGATTATATTCCTAAAGATCTCTTACACATAGCAGTAAATCATGAGTCCTGTCCTCTGAACTTCCCAAAGGATATAATTAACTTTTCCACTCCAAAGGAATGATGACTTAACCCTTCAAAAAAGGAATTTATGGCTGAAATAATTTTATTTCAATACTCATTTAAACTCTATTTGGCCCCTGTCAGTATGATGTATTTTCAGGCATATAGAAATCAGCTGCAAAAACAGAGCGTTCATTGACTGTTAGTGTAGGATGAATAACATGGAGGAAATGGGATCCCAGGAGAGGTTGCACAAATGTGACCTGACCTTGTATCACAATGGAGGGATTATTTGATGTAGTCTTGGTTGTAAGCTACTAGTTACATCTGACTTGAAGATAATACTTTTTCACAAAAGGCTAAAGCAACAGATATACCTGTGTTTTTAGCAAACTGGATGTCTGACGGAGCAATACGAGCCCATTGCCAAACCACACTTGGGCATCTTTAGTCATGGCCAATTACATCTGGCAGGGAAACTGGCAGTCAACCTTCCCACAGAGCAGGCAGGCACAGAAAGAAGCATCTTGCCAAAATAACCCTGATTATCAGTGTATGCACCGAAACCTGAACATTACCCTGCAATCAACATATGCCCTGAGGTCAAGCCCCCAGCAGTGTTCATGCCATACCTTCCAGTATTTCAATGGATCTCTCTCTGTCTCAGTGAGCAAACTTCTGTCTAGGCATCAAGGAGTCTCACAATAGCTATGAAGGACCTGATACCATCATGTTGCTTTATTCAAGCTGACCTTCTGTCATGGGCTCCATTGGCCCCATGGGGTCTATTAGAAGTGTGGAGGGTGACATAGGGTCACCAGTTTCCTGGGTGGCCATGCATGGTTCTCCCAGTCTCCTGCTGGTGGCAGCATCCAGTCCCTGTCATTATGTCCACCCAGGTTCACATTCCTGCACTCAAGAGGACAGTAGCCTCAAACACTGACCCCCAGCATAAGAGTCTGATTGTGCATTGAGTTTTATTGACCTGGTACCTGTTTTCTATCATAATCGGTATTAGTATAGCTACGTTGTAGAGATGCAGTATTGTCCAAATAGCAAGGATTACTTACAGAATTGAGAGTTGTCTGTCTTATCCTCCGGCCTGAGCCTCTTCCTCCTTTTTATTTTGTGGATGAGGAAGAAGGTTTCTAAAACTGTCTAGTTTATTAGCGCTTTTTCAATGGCATTCGGTAGCAACACATCCCACTGCCTACAACACAAACTTTCCTCCTCTCTGGGCATCTGCTTGCACCTCTTGCAAGAACACCAAAAGTCCCCCGAAATTCTTTGTCTAGCCTCGGCCACAATTTCAGATGGCTGCGTATCTTCTTCAGCCTCTTTCTCTTCTCTTGCTCTCTTCTCATCTGTGTCCGAATTCCGTGTCCGTGTATTCTGGCTCAAACCGATAGCCAGTGCTGTCAAAATTAAAGTATAATGTTTAGTTTTTGTAATCATTATAAGAATCCATCATCCAGGTTAGTTGTTCTAATAGTAACCTACGTTGCTGCAGGTAAACAAACGCAGGCTGATACAGATACAGATACAGTATTGTAAACAGCCAGCAACTTATCCTTTAATTATTATTTTTACATTTGGAAAGAAATGTGCACTGTTTATTGCCTATTTTGGTCTTGGAATTGATTTGGGCTTGACTAAGGTAGGCTGGACTACAGCCCTGTGCAAAGCAGTATACACTATTGTGTTTCTGTTAAATTAGCTTCAAATGTGCTTTATTGGCATGAAATACAAAAGCACTTTTAGCGCAATGTCTCAGACACCACTGATCTGATTCTGACCAAAGTTGGAGATGAGGATGCATCTCATCGCTATATTCCAGCATTCAAAATTGCAACGATTGGCACATGGGGGAACTACAATTACTGCTCAAAACAAGGTGACATGTTTGTGACTTATTGGCCCATACAGGGACTTTATCATTCGTTTACTGTTGACTTGTTACTCCTGGAATATATTGTAATTTTTCATTTGGGGAAAAGTTTTCAAAATCACTACATATTATTTCAAATTTCGGAAAATATATGTTTATTTATATAAATATCATGTTTTTATTTATTTATTTATTTTAGCATTAGGGAAATTCTCAGCTACCAATACCACATATTTTTGCCTGGTATTGGTCTAAAATCCAGTATCAGTGCATCTCTAATTTCCATGACATCTTGCATTACTAGGGAAACACATACGTTACATACATTCCACTGTTATACTACATGTTGCAGTCCTGGCTTTTTTGTGAGAAGTCAATGTGCCTTAGGAAATCAGGCTGTGATATTTTATAGATGCAGAAAGTAATTTATAACAGCAGTGGGACTTTGAATATATAGAATCCACCTCCTCAACTGTCTGTCTGTGTATACAGTGTGTTTGTTTGCGTGTAGAAGAGAGAGAGAGAGAGAGAGAGAGAGAGAGAGAGAGAGAGGTTATAGTAAATCTCTTATAAAGAATAAGCAGTGAATCAACTCAATGTAATAATATTCATCCAGAAAGTGAGAACACTTCTTCCCATGCTATACTTGGGACAAGGAGACTTCAGACTACATAAAAAATCACAACTGCCAAACATCACAGAGAAGGGTTAAAGCATCTCTTCCAGGTGCCCCAGTTTTCTCACACAGTCCAAAGACATGCAAGTTAGGTGAACTGAAGACTCTAAATTGCCCATTGATGTGTTTGTATGCAGTATTGATGTAGTATATGATGTTGTATATGTAGTATGTAAATGATGTAGTTAATGATGTTGTATGTATATACGATATGATGCAATGCCCTTTGAGACATGCTTGTATAAAGGCCTATATAAATAAACATGATTTGATTTGGATGAGATAAACCTCAGCCTAGCTGGAAGGTCAGCTAGGCTAACTAGCTAACTGCATTTCCCTATATAACTTAGTATGGCTATAGTGATATATATATTTATTTATTTTTAAGTTAGTAGCAAGAGCTCTAGGCTTCATAATATTAGCTACCTGCGTTTTTCACTGGGCTTCAGTTAACCAGAAAAACTGTTGCTCTTTGGCTCTGCCCATTGAGGTTTAACTCTGATGTTTCATATTTTTGCCTCCAGAGCAGCTCTGCCTCTGGAAATGTTTGTATGACTAAAACTCCTATCTATAGTCATTTCCTCTGCATCCTCAGAGAAACACAGAGCCATGGTTTCCATTTGCAAGAGCTCCCATGTCTGCCATTTTTGAGTAAAGGTTTTTATTAGGGAGTGTGTTGTGGCCTTATCCAATGCAGATGCAGTGTCACTGGGAATAAAGGGGAGTGCAACCTGAGCTTGTACAGCCACACTCTACTGGATAACAGAGCAAAACCTGCCTTCTGTCTCAAGGTTTAATTAAAACAAAATAATGGTCTCAGACGATTCACAGGGATCAGGTTTCAAGCATGAAAAGAAAGCAAGCGGGATGAAAACCCTGTCTGCAACCGAAACCAGTCTGGCCATTGTTGCTGGTATGTGGAAGCTGTCCCTTCGTGTCCTCAGCCATTCCCATGTTGTCATCCCGAGGCCACCTACATAGTAGTGAGGAGCTTCTGTTTGTGTGCACTCATCCCCTCCCAGCCTGAGAGCATGTCCAGGTCAAGGATCCTCTTTAAATAGTGGCCACCTGCTCCTTCTGTGCATAGCAAAACTGTCTGTGATCTCACACACTTTCTAAATCTGTTTGCTATTTACTGCAGATGCAACACAACCACATTGTAGCTTCATAAATGCCTGCTACCAGCACTACTGTCACACTATATCATTGGGTCGTCTGATATAGTGTGTTTTGTCTGGGTTTGTCTGATATAGAAAGTTTTAGGTTGTCTGATATAATATGTTTTGGGTTGTCTGATATAGTATGTTTTGGGTTGTCTGATATAGTATGTTTTGTCTGGGTTTGTCTGATATAATATGTTTTAGGTTGTCTGATATCGCATGTTTTGGGTTGTCTAATATAGTATGTTTTTAGGTTGTCTGATATCGCATGTTTTGGGTTGTCTGATATAGTATGTTTTGTCTGGGTTTGTCTGATATAATATGTTTTAGGTTGTCTGATATCGCATGTTTTGGGTTGTCTGATATAGTATGTTTTGTCTGGGTTTGTCTGATATAATATGTTTTAGGTTGTCTGATATCGCATGTTTTGGGTTGTCTAATATAGTATGTTTTTAGGTTGTCTGATATCGCATGTTTTGGGTTGTCTGTTATAGTATGTTTTAGGTTGTCTGATATAGTATGTTTTAGGTTGTCTCAGTATGTTTTGGGGTTTGTCTGATATAGTACAACTTGTTTTAGGCTGCAACCCACACAAATAAAAAATCAG
>OMOT01074652.1:0-10184 GCA_900312575.1 Acanthochaenus luetkenii | reverse complement strand
ACAGGGGATGCCAACAGACTGAACAAACTGTTGAAGAAGGCCAGCTCTGTTGTGGGAGTCAAATTGGACAGTCTGGAGGTAGTGGCAGAGAGGAGGATGAGGTGGAAGATCAACACCATCCTGGAGAACCCCTCTCATCCTCTCCATGATGAGCTGAGTCTGATGAGGAGCACCTTCAGCCACAGGCTCATCCTACCACGAAGCAGGACGGAGCGCCTTAGGCGTTCCTTTGTGCCTACAGCCATTGGACTGTTCAACACGGCCAACAAGTGACCAGCGACCCCCCCCCCACACACACACACACACACGCACACACACACATACTCGCCACCCTGCACTATGTTGCACATGGAGATTACACATCTCTGGACTATACCATGGGACTCAACTATCCCACACAGGACTCAATTTAGTGATACAGTTGTACATTTGTATATTGCTTTATTTATAAGTGCCCACTATTGTTATTGTGACCTGCTATTACCTGTGTCTTTATTTCTTTTCCCATTGCCTTTCCCATTCTGGCATTGTGTTTCCAATTGCTGCTGTAACACCTGAATTTCCCCTAGGGGATCAATAAAGTGCATCTAATCTAATCTAATCTAATCTAATACTAACAGTCAGAAGGTTACTGACACTGGGAATATATTCTATCAGTTCTTGTCTATCCATAGATATCAAGATCATGCATATAGACCTGATAGATGTGGAGCTATTCTTGTTTTAGTTTGGGTACGTTCATTCAGGTGAGCGTACCCTCCCAGCACCCTAGGTAGGAAGAGGTTAACATTATTTGTTTATGTGGACCTATTTTGTATTGTATCATTTTATTAATGTCATCATGCCAAACTATAATCCATAATCATATGTCTTCAGGGCGGCCCTTCATATTGAGTTGGGGACATGCAGAAGTTGTGTGCTTTTACACACATTACAGCATTTAGCTGACGCTTTTTTCCAAAGCGACTTATAATAAGTACATTTTGTCAACGGTAGTCAAACCAACCCAATAGCTTAAGACCGTGACGATGAGTCTAATATAGGCTAATGCCCCATTCAAAGTCAGTGTTTTATTTATCAAGTGCACAGTATAACACAAGGTCATTCTGAGCAGTGAAATGCTATGGACATGGCAAGCAACAACTATGTAGTAAGCATAAAAAAATTACATTTGACAAACGGTAAAAACAAAAGTATGAAATATTATAAATATAAAGGGAAGGAGTACTGATGGATATGTACACTAAATTGTGGTGATGTACAATTAATGTACTTATGAAGTGACTAGAGCAGTGGTCTTCAACCCTGGTCCTCATGACCCAGAGCCCTACTGGTTTTCATTCCAAACATCTAATCAGGGACTGATTTACACCTGGGATGCCAGGGGAATGCAATTAACTACCTGGTAGGATAGAACACCAGTAGTACTCAGGGTCCAGGGTTGAAGACCATTGGACTAGAGAATACATTGGGGTGATCATGTGATCACTGAGATTAATGTTGATGGTTGAGAAGCCTGATAGCCTGGGGGAAATAACTTTTTTTGAGTCTGGTAGTCCGTGCCCAGATGCTCCAGTAAGGTCTACCTTTTCCTTGAATGTCATGAAAAATCTAACGGGGACGAGATTATTTTAGATTCTTTGTTTCTGTTTTAGCCATCAGCTATCAAGGCAGTTAACATGGAATGATGGATGTAAACAATGACATCCAATCCATCACAACACTGGTCTTTATTTGACAGTGCACCATCTAATGTTAAAGGGTATATTCAAAAACCAAGAAAAAATGGGTGATGAAAGTCAACATAGATCTTTTTATATTTTGTGCATTGATGCAGAATTGCAAAAGGTGGAACTGCAATATTCACAAGAATCACATTGTTTTCACCGCCCCTACAAAAGGCTAAATTGAAGTTGAGTTCTGTACCCTGACTATGTAACTTGGATTCAGAAACACAATGAAAAGACATCTGACCAGTCCCTATAAAGCTTTAAATGCAGTGTTGTGTGGTTTTAGATGGTGTGCGTATCGAGTCTCCTCTTGAGTCTGTGAATTTCCTGGTAGACTTCAACAAGATCCTGGAAAGCAAGTTTACAGCAACAACGATGGAGGAGTGTATGGACTCTGCAGGTAGGATACAGATATGTCAGTTTACAAATATATGGGGCCAGTATTGGCCTATTATTAAAAATGGACTACCAGCCAGTCGTCCACCTACAGTATGTTGTTTCAGAGGATTTTCAACCCTGCCAAGATAAAAATTCAGGGGGAAAGTAATTGTCCTTTTTTCTTCTATTTTGGGGGGGCATATTAATGGTCAAATTTAAAGATATTGAATATTGGCACAAAATATCAGCTATTGGCATCTTCAATCACATTTTTTCAATATCAGTATCTGTATGGGCTTTTAAAAACCTATATCTATCAAATCCTAATACATACATGGACCCATGCACAGAGCGGACATGGGGGATGCATGGGATATTGCTGCCTTCAAGTCGTTCTCGGAAGTTCCCACTTTTACATTACATTACGGCATTTAGCAGACGCTTTTATCCAAAGCGACTTACTACTACATATAAATCCTCATATACATATTACATCATATACTATGTCATTAGGGATGGGACGATGTGGTAATCTCACGATGATTCAATTCAGCCACGATTCGATGTGATAAAAAAACAGCGATGGTAGTGATAATATTTTTATTTTTTATTTTTTTACATCTTTCTAAAAGACGGGAATCTAACGCTACCAAAACAACCCTCCCAAGTGTATTTGGTCCAAGCAATAATCAAAATGTTCGAGTTCCAAAATAAAAGCTCTTGGAATGGAAGATGCAGTAGCATTACAACGCAGCTGAAAAAATTATCCACTCACTCCATACCACCGTGTCAGGTATCATATAAAACTAGACACTCTACCATTTCAAAGCAAGCAATCAATAGCCCAAGTTACACAACTCGTGTCAGCCCCACAGCAAAACGCAGCCAAACTTCACATCCACGTGTCCACGTGGCACATTTGGTATTTATGTCTCATTATTTCATCAGTTTTCAATGCAATTGTCATCAAAAGCTTTGGAAGTTCTAGAAGAGATTCAGAGGAGAAGTGATGTTGAAGTTGAGGATTCTACCAACGGTACTGACTAGGAATACGAGGAGGCACATTTTTGACAAATATGGGTCCAGTTTGAGTAAGTAATCGTCTTTCTTTTGCACTTATAACAACGTTGCAGTACATGTTTGTTAGTTTCACCGATACTGGTGAGAGACAACAATGCCGGTTGTTTACATTCGTGTTGCTCGTTTGAAATTCTGAGTATGTTTTATCGCCATTTCATTATCAAATGTGATATTTTACTTTTATTTCATGCTAGTGGTTATATTACTTTCATTATGTAGCCTGAACATTTTGTTTACATGGCGTAGTCTACATGCAACTATGTGTTTCAGGGCATTTGATGATAGCTAAATGTGACACTTCTGATTTTATTTCATACTTGTTCGTTTCACCAACTCGTGTCAACTGATTGTTTGTTAGGCCTTTGGTGCTATTGTGTTTTGTTTTCTTGTTGTTACTGAAGTACCAGATTACTTTATATAAATGTATAAATATATTCTACAATTGTAGATTGAGGGGTCAGTATCTAATTACAATACAATACATTACATTAAAAGTACATTTTTTACACATTTGCTCTACATTATTCTTATTTGGCTCGGTGTGTTTTTGTGAATTGGATAGATGTTGTAACAAGAGCAGTTTTTCAGCCCTTGAGTCAGTGATTTATTTATTACCATTTCCATAGCCAAGAAGACAAGTCGGGGATGAGGCACCAGGGCCATCAGGCTCCAGCAGTACTGTGATCACCCAGCCCCCCACCACTCAGCCAGCCAGCGCACAGTCTCCAGCTGAGGCATATTTGATATTTGTAATGAAACTACTCCTTTTTAGACAAAATTAAACAATTTAGTTGGTTTATACAGATTTTATACTATGCACAATGGTGGAATATGATGTTGCACAGGGTAAATGTCATGGCCAAAGACTTTTATTTTTCTTCTCTTTTAAGCATTGTACACGATATCATGTAACAATTGTTTTGATTATTGTACTTTATTACAGTCCTATTATTCATGACCTTCACCGACCTCTGTTTGTTTTTACCCTGTGTGTTTTCTTGACACATAACATATTGAGCGTTGTTAGTGTGAGTGTGATCTGGTGAACTACAAATTAATTGCCTTTTCTAGGGATCAATAAAGTTGTTTGAGTCTTGAGTCTTGAGATTCCCTTCTAAGTGGTAAAAAACCCATTTGGCACACTTTTGGTTCTTTGGGTATCCAAGTGGCCAAAATGGAGAGTCCGCCTGGTCCTATCATCACTAAAACCTTTGTAGAATCTGTGTGCGTTGTTGTATTTCTATGTACTTTGGTACAGTAGTCAAGGAGTTGCTGAATGGATGCAGTGGCATCTATGTACATGGGATCATTGCTATCATCATCGCAAATTATCATACTATGATGTATCGTCCCATCTCTATATGTCATACATACATCATATACTAAGTACATCATATACATACTACATAATTTACTAACTACATCATATACCATACTATACACAAACGCGTGTCTTTTGACTGTTGGAGGAAACCGGATCACCCTGAGGAAACTAGGGATGCCCCCCCGAAACCCGGTTCTAAACGGGAACCGGTTCTAAATTAGGATAAACAGGAGTATCGATAAGATTCGACGTTATCGGTTCTGCTATCGGTAGGTACTCAAAATATTATGGAGTGAGATGTATATTGTGGCAAATGTGTTTTTCAAGGAATTAAACATCCCGAACATAATCTAGTTTGCCGCTTTGTCTATCTCTCTTTCTGCGCGAGGGGCGGGGCTGTGCTGTGCTGCGCTGCGCTCTTACACACACACACACACGCTTGCTAACGGTAGCTACAGTAACATCAACCAGTGTCAGCAGCTATTTGAATTGAGTCAATGAGAAGCTAGCCAGGCAGTGTGGTTCTTTATCTGGAGTGTTCGTGTCTACCATCTGACACACTCGATACACTACTGTTGGGTCCGGATCGAACGTTACTAAGATCCAAATAAACGGCAGGTAAGCCGTATGAGCCATAGATACGGAGTTAGCTAGGCTAATAAATTATTACGGATAGGCTAATAAAAAAAAAAGGTTTTTATTATTATTATGCTTATTTTATTTGGAAAACATTCCTTAATTATTCATTTGTATTTCATGGAGCCCTATCTGATGCTAATGTATTTCCTTACAAGATACTTATTAGTAATTAGTAGTCATTGTAACACAATTTATTGGTCTCTTTTTTATACCTATGCTACTGAATGCTTCATCATAAAACCTATAATGTTGCTGCTCTGTAGTCTATATAGCCTAACAATATTTAATTTCCCTGTGAATATGTCACAACTTGTGAATGAGCCAGACCAGTCCACACCAGATATGTGTCTACCCTCAGCTGCATCAGATGGTCAGACCCTCTGTTCTGTAAACCCTGATGTTGCCCACATCCTGGACACAGTATTTTAACTCAGGAATAATAATTGCATACAACAAAACCCAAAGAAAAAGACAATCCGAACAGGAAAAGATAACAAACAAAAACAAGTAAATGAAATACAATACAATACAATAGTACTGGAGTGGTCTTTGTTGTTCCCTTATAAAGATGAATTTCAATGTAACAAATCCATTCCCTTTGCTTTACTTCATTTTAAACATTTAAACTAAGCGATGGACCATGTGATGGAGATGGTGGCAGTGCAAAGGAGGTGTAAACCATAGAGGTCCTCTTTTCTGAGGTCATGATGGTGGCCACCCTAGTTAACTAGCTACATGTAGCTTTATACTACAGTTTTGTGCACCTAATGCTATTTACCATTAATATCTTAATATTGTCAGTGTCAAGAGTACGCCTATGTACTTTAAATGTTTTCCAATTAAAGGTATGTATTGGGTCATTCTAAATTGGTTTATTTCCTTTATTTATTTATTTCCAACTTGAGTTACATACTGATAATGTGCACAGAGACTATTCTAAACAGGTGCATTTGTGGGCACTGTATAGGGAGTTAAACCATGTAGAAATGTTGCTATTACACACTCCTTAGATACTAATTTTGTTTGCATATGACTCCACCATTTGTCTCTGCAGAGCTCTAATATAATTTAGAATATGGCAAAATGTTGTAAGGTGAACCCACCTTTGATCCAGTGTGCTTCAATCCACAGGTGCAGCAGAATAATAATGGCTACAAGCAATACTATCTTTACATGGAGGCAACACAGCGTGTTCATTACCTTGGCCTATGCGGTCTACATGTGTGGCATTAGTCAAGTTTGGCACAAAGTAGTCACAAACAAAAGACTTTCAGCAACGTATAAGTGCATTCTTGTAAGACTGGCTTGTCTAGTTAAAAACACTCTTAGTAACAAAAATATATATTTGTGACTAGTAAAAACATTAAATTAAATTATAGTAAAATCTAAGAACCAAGGTAAGGTGGAGGAAAGTGTTTTAATGGGAATAGGTTACAATGTGATGACAGAAAGGCCAATACAAATGATCATAGTGTAAAAATAAATGTATTTATTAGAAAAATAAACACATCTTTCATCTTACATGTTCCACTCTAAATGGGTGAAACATTCTCAGGGGAATCAGTGGAGATGACACAGAACTTATTATTGGCTCTGTACAGGTTGAGGATGGATGGGTGAACTTTTGATAGCTAAACTCCACTGAGGGCAGGAGATCTCTGTCAGTTTGACAAAAGAGCTAAGTTTAGCAAAAGCAAAGAGAAAAACTACACCATTGTATAATAAGTTGTGACATGGGGACAGTTAGAATGTTCTGTTGATTTTCAATATAAGGTTAGGCACACTTTGGATATAAGGCCAAACATGTGAGCTTCAGTACATGGCACGTTTACTTGCAAGTACAGTATGTAAGAATGCCTTCATTTAATGGGTAAAATATAGGGTCATATTAGTCTCAGCCAGTCTAAGCACAGAAACACAGCAATTTAAACCTGGCAGTACATTGCAATTACCAAAAATTACTTAACGTTCAACTGGCCGGTGATCCCATTAAATCTTTCCGCCAAATCCACAATTTACCCGCATTTGGTGCTTGGCGGCAGTGCTGTCTAAGTTCACACTTAACAAGAGATAGCTCAAAGTTCAGTTCACACAGATTAAAATTAACTAGTTCACAATTTTGAATTTTAAACTAAGTTCACAGACCCAAAAAATTAACTAGTCACGTTCATTTTCTTCAGTTTTTTAAATTATATTCTTTTTCAGTAGAACCTCCTCCTACCCATCCATCCCCACCCCCCAATCATTGCTACTGCCCACTTCCCAAACTAAATGAATTACTGTATACTACTATAGAATTAAAAGCCAAGAAAAAACAATGTATGTTTTACCACTTAGACAATGTGTCATATTATGCAGAAAGTGGAAAAAAGAGGTGCAGTAAAAGGTGTACTGTAGATGCAATGGAAATGTTATTTAGCCTGCATGAACCAAATTGTGCAGGAGTTCAAAAACATAAAATAGATGAATATGCTTCCAAGCGAGCTGGTACAGGCTCCACCACTGGCTTCATTACAGTCGCTAGCTGAAAGACGTTTCAAATTCGTTGCCAATGTGGCTGACGTTCGCACTTGTTTCTTCAGACCCGGTGGGCACAATTTGCATTAAAACATGAGTTATTTTCGTTGGAATCTGTACTGATTTGTTCATAAAAGTATTTCAAATATTCATATGAACTGGCTTCAGCAGTACTGGTAGCTGCGTTGTTTGAATTCCAGCCGGTTTCTCTAGCCATGCTGGCATGCCGGTTGCCGTAAAATAAGCAGAGTTAACAAAGCTCACGTTCATTAGTTGCAAAAGGATACGTTCAGTTCACTGTTCACCAGAAATATGAGCACGTTCAATGAACGCCACTCTTTTAGCGCGTTCATGCACAACACTGCTTTTTTGGACCCTGCTAACAACCACTAGTAATCACCTAGCAACCACATAACACCCTAAAATCCACTAGTAATCACTCAACAACCACTTAGTAACACCCTAGCAACTACCACTACTTCTACTACTGCTACTGGTACTACTGCTGCTACTACTACTGTGTCTTCTCCAGTAGTTTACAGCTAGACAACTCATTTTCTCCATTAAATGTAGCTTTCTAATTAAACATTATTTTTGCAGCATTTTTTACTTCATAAAACAGAATACAGCAAGGAGTGACAGGAAATATGGTGGAGAGACAGAGGATACGATGCAACAAAGGCTGTGAGCTGGTTTAGAAAGCAAGGCATTGTTCACATCCTGGGTTTCAGAGAGATATGGTCTAAATGCTGTTTCAGAGGGGACATTAAGAAACAAACATTTAAATGACACGTTTTAATGTACATAATTATTATGCTAATTATAATAAAATAATACATTGAAATTTGACAAAGTGAAACTGAAAATTGAATTTTAATATGTAAATGCTCATCATTTCAAATGCCATGGGCATGCGCCACATTTATAGCTTATTATGACCGCTCTGGGTCAACCTTAGAATAAACTATTAACTCTATTCTTCAACATGATCTAGTGTGTATTCTCTTTGTACTCTGTCATCAGTACCATTGGCAGCCTATAAGTGGCTGGTGTGTTTCCTGCTGGAGGAGAGCCAGAGGAGGCTGGAACAGCAGAGGGCTTCTGGCAAGGATGACTTTGAAGCCCGCAACAACAGCCAGGTAAGACAAACATACACACACACTCACAGGTAAGCAGACTCTATTGAAAACTTTTCAAAACCCATTGGATGAACTCAAATATGCATGGTGGTCAAGCTAAAAACAAGGCTGACCTTAGTTCCTGAAAAGTTGACAGTCTGGAGATAAGAGGTTTTCACCCAACAGTGATGATTAGCCACATTGCAACTCTGTCACTTGTAATAAGAGATAAATATCTATAAGTCTAAAATATACTGTGGCACACTCAGGGGTGAAAAGAGTGTCCACAGGGCCGGAGATAAGAAAGTCAATGTCCACACAGAGAAATTCCGGAAACAGCGATTTATTGACTGTTTCAGGGAGGTAACGGGTTAGTCTTTGATCCGAACTGTCCCTTGTGGGTAGTCGTAATCCAGTCGAGGGTTCGGTACACAGATCAGTCTTTCACACAGTCCGGGGTCAAGGCAGGAGAAGGGTCGTCAGACAGGCGGGGGTCGATACCAAAGAGGGTTTTCAGACGGGCAGGGATATAGCACACAGCAGGGTTGACGGTCCGGTCAGTCATACACGCTCCAGGCAACACTCGCTCTCTCGCTCTCGCTTTCTCACACACACACACACCTCTCCCCTGCGCTCCTCCATCTTTTTAAACCCTGCCGCTCTCTTCCCCGATTTGCCTCTGCTGTCTCCCATCTCTGGCTGATTGGGGCGGACGTCCGTATATGGGCCTCATCGTCCATGTGGGGAACGGCATGTACCGCCCCTCCTTTACCTCCCCCCTCCTTCACTTTAGTTTATGAAATGAATGACAAAAATGCTTGTTGACACATTTTTTATTCAGTCAATGCAGTGTCCTAAATTAACACCCGCCATGCGCCACATGTGGGTAGATTTTTCATTTAGCCTGTATTTTGGAAGTCACCCGACACTGGCAGGTGACTTCTTGCTTGTGGCGAAACAAAACATGTCTATATATTAATGTTGTGTTTATTATAAATGAATACAGCCCTTATGTACGTTCACAAGTGAATTCCATGCTTCAGAGACGCGAGCCGGTGCAGCACAAATGGACGCGGAGCAGAGAGCCGGTCGGTCAGGTTATTATTTTGTTGCATTTCTTTACCTCGTATAGATCTGGCTCCGAACGGGACAACGTCTGGTCATAATCATATGCGGTTTGGCTCGTAACTGGTAACATCTAACTGCATCTATTATCCTGTGCTTTTCTGGATATCAGGAGTCCCCCAATAATATAAGGAAAGTGTAGAGCATGGTACATTTCACTAGGCTGGCTGTCTTCTTCTACTCTACCCACCGCTAAACACACTTACTTTCTCTTATAGAAAAACACACGTGGTAAAACATGGCTGCCCTCACTACACAGAATGCAACACTCTT
>OMOT01074645.1:0-27500 GCA_900312575.1 Acanthochaenus luetkenii | reverse complement strand
CGCATCATCAGCAGATAGTTACTGTGAAATGATGACGGAGACTAAGCGTCCTGATTACATGGAGCCACGCTCTTGATAAAAGCTGACGATCCATCGATTAAAATGTTTTTGTGGTTGTAAATCAGTGGAATAATTAGCGCGACTGAAAACTGTTGTTTAACACAAAACAAAATGCAAGTTTCGTTCTGTGTCACGCTGCTCTGTGTGTGTTTGTTATTCCAGTCCACATGTAGAGAACATAAAGCGGGGTCGGGAATGACGTAAAATACGTCTGTAAAGCAGTTCTGCTGCTTTTTTGCGGCAATGGCGATAGAGGAAAATATCTACGATAGACATTTTTCTATCTCTGCACGATATGTCATATCGAACAGTCCTATATCATACCGTTGGCGGAGGCAGCCATGCAAGGTGCCAACCTGCTCAACGAGAGCAATTTGGGGTTAGGGTTAGCTTGACTACAGACCTCATATGTGCTGATAGCTTTGGTTAGTTATGGTTAGGTAACTACTAACCTGAGAGGATAAGGAGAACTGACAGCTCATCTCCACACAAATGTTTTCATAAAACAGCCTTATATCCAAAATCTGCTTTTTCCTTTGAATTAAATAAAATTGCTCAAATCAAGTTCAAGTTCATTTATTTATATAGCCCTTTATCACAAGCATGTCTCAAAGGACTTTACAGAAAATGAGATCTACCTGAACAACAAGCAATGGAATTACAGAATAGTATAAGACAAACAGGGAAACGGAACAAAGCACAAGACGCAATATAAATGTTTTGCAAACCATAGCAAACCTACCTGTTCTACAAGGCCTAAACTACCGGCACCACCAGCCTTTGACCCTCGATGCATGCAAGGAAAAACGTGCAATATCAGGTGAAGAAATTGAAGAAACCCTGGGTGGACCAGGTCAAAGAGGATCCCCCACCAGGACGGCTGAGCATGCAATAGGTACCTGTGCAAACAGTGGAATGTACAATAACATAGGCAATGACAGTGACATAGGACACAGATAAGGCAGTAGAGACACGATGTCCACGGAACCAGGGGCTGTGATCACGTAGTAACAGCATCAGGGATGGGACAATGGCCAGCAATAATGATCGTAGGGGAAAGGGAAACACTCATGTCCACTGCATGGTAGGAACACTGTATCAGTGTCTGAGAAAAGAGAAAACAGACAAACACACTCCAGTGAGCATTGACGACCATAAGAGCCTGGGCAGAAGCTGCTGCAGCTCAAAAAAGTGCTCAATAAAGCTTACAATTTAGAGCGGTTTGATAAATTGTTATTTTGTTATGATTAATGTAGCTAAGTATATCATCATTAGATTAATCGATTAATGTCAAAAATTGTCGATCGATTAATCGATGACAAAAAATGTGTTAGTTGCAGTTCTACCAGAAGCGCGTTACAAACATTTAACTGCATGTAGGGCGATGCACGACCGCAAGAACTGATTGGTCCACTTCATATTTCCTCCTACCTGTATCCGGTTGATGTCCGCCAATGGTGAAGACAAAGGAGCAGATGGAAGAGACTAGCTGAGGAGGTTCGCAAATATATTCATTGATGGGACACCTCATCTCCGAATTATAAAAACGACCTGATGTCACTGAATTCGTGGTGAGAAATATCCCAGAACGTGAGTTTCAGAGAATGTAAACACCACTACTTCTGTTAATATGTGTTGTGGTGCGATATCTCCCACTTGGTATCATGAATTGTAGATGTGTGTCAGCACAGGTGGGAAAGACTGCAGCAAATGCACCGATGTCGGCAGTCCAAGATAATAAGTTAAGATGATCAGTTGTATTCACACAAATACAGTCAACTCTCAGAAAAGCAAGCAATATATGTTGCTGTTCTTTTGGTTTCCAACAAGTTAAACATGTGAACGCTTCCAAGTTGTAGCAACCAGATGTGACCCTGTTCTTCTGTTTGTTTCGATATGATGGCAATAATGCTAATGAATAAATGAGTGGTGGTATGAGCACAATTTACCTCGTCTTAACTTTGCCACACCTAAGCCACTCATACACAACAAGATAAAAACAAACCCCACCCACACACACTGTGTGTGGACAGGACAGCATGTCATATGAGCTGCCCAGCTCCCCCATTGAACAATCTGTCCCCTCCGCTATTTTAGTGTGACACACACACACACACACTCTGCTGTTGTGTGAAAACTTTGTGTCACAAAAATCAACTTTGCAGGTACTGTTTTTAGCTTGATGACCATGCATGTTTTGATTAGTACACCTTCAACCAGAGGAGGAACTGGTGAAATCACCTGGTGCAGTCTCTGGTTGGAATTAAAACCCGCATAGACTTTGCCCTCTATGGCACATGGTTAAATACCTCTGCAGTAGAGTTTAAAAGGGATTCATGAGCCCAAATTGTCATATAATTTTCTCAACCCAGAGAACTGTTTGACCCGCGACTGGAAAATAATGCTTTGATGTTTTGTGTTGAATCTCCCAATTAAGCCTCTCACACTGTTTTGCCTACAGGGCGGTATTGCCTTTGTGGCAATCAAGGGGGCGTTTAAGGTGTACTTCAAACAACAGCAGTACCTGAGGCAAGCCCACCGCAAGATCCTCAACTTCCCTGAGCAGGAGGAGGCCTGAGGAGGATGGAGGTCTGGAGGGAGGACGGCTGGACGAATCACACACTTCTCCTGCAGGAGATAAACTGTCTGACACTCTGAGCAGGAAACGTTGGTGAAACAGACTTGAAATCGGTGTCACCTACTCACACTCTGAAACCGACTCCCTCCTACCCCCGTCCACTGTGTCCACTCCATGGAGTGATTCATCATAACGTTGCTGACATTCATGCTAGGATTCCCACCATCGCCACTACATTGTTTTTAAACTTTTGACGCTTCCGTAAGGTGAAGACGGAGAAGACTTTTGGACGTACATACACAAGCATGCGTGCGGTCACACATACACACTGATACACACAAGATCTCTTCCCAGGAATGTGACTTGTGCTGTGTGACTGCAGCGAGGGCGGACATGTTTAAACAATCACATAACAAGTACTTATTCTATGCTTGTATTTTAAGATCATTTAAAAAAGGCGGGGCATGTGTAATTAGAACGTTTTATAATAAATGATTGTTTTATAATGTTTACTTTGCAGATTTGAAAAGTCCCCATTGCCAGTGTTAGGGGTCTAAATTGAATGAAGAATGTTTTGTGTATGGAATGTATTAGTGATGAATAATAAAAATGTGTTCAACTGTTATGGATGATTATGTAGGGTAAATGAACCGCAAGTGAGACACATTAAGCAGAGAAATGTAATTTGTACCTGCTTTGAAACTCCTCCAATCCCATAACTCGTGACGGTCAATGTATAATCTTAATAGTATTCTAGTGATCCCTGATATCCTATCTAGTACAGTACAAACATGATTCTAACACACTGATCACAGACCATAAGCTGAAAGTAGCGCACAGCATTATTTGGGAGTTGTATTTAATTTGTTTTACGCATGCCTTTGCAGTGTTCACATTGTCTATAGCTTTATCTCTGCCTTTGTTCACGTGTGAGCTTCATTGCTGATCATAATGGCTCTATTTTGTGGAGCTCCCACAAGATGTCTGTCGCTGTGAAGCAGTCTACCATGACGTGATTGTTAGAGCTGACAGGTGGGTGGACGATATGGATCTGAGGTACTTTAAAAGGTTTGCAGTGATGGGATATTTCTATTGTAGACAGCAATTGACTGGAGAGCATTTTTTCTTTTTTAGCTTCAGGTGACTTTTGCATGGTGCAGCACTTTTCACTTGGAGATGTGAAACTTTGCTGAAGGTGGAAGGTCTGCTGAGAAGCTGACACTTTCTGGTATTTCCCTTTATTTCCATGTGATGATCAGAAGCCTGAGTGTAAACTATAGTCCAGGTCAAACTTTAATGCATCTTTGGTTCTGTGTCAATTGCAAAATGTAGCCAGTGGTAAATTAGGACTCATTGGGGCAATTGGCACTGGCCGATTTCTTGCTCAAATTTAACACGGCGCTTTGTTTTACGGTCAAAGGTTTGGAGCATGTGATTACCCTTTTCACTTCCATTACGTTAGCTTCATCAGTGGCAAAACTTTGCCGGTGTTTTTGTGGCAATTACCAGAGAACTTTCTTTTCCTGACTACTCTCAGGCCAAGTAGCCATTTTAATATGACATGTAAAAACAGGAAGGTTAACTGGTCTTTATTTTCATTTCACATGCCTTGTGTGAAAAGGCAGGCCATAGCCAACCACTTGAATATTTAACCTGCTTTACAGATGTCCTATGATCTGCAAAACGTGGCTTCTCCATTACATTCACTGTAGACGCCACTATGCCAAAATACATTGATGCGTAAATTGTGATGTACAGACATGGCTTCTGGATGTTTTTGGTTTCATGGTGAATAAATGTATTTTTCCAAACCTTAAAGTGGATGTGTTGAGATTGTGGGAGGGAAAGTTTGCATCACACACGGTTCCATTAACTTATTTATTAATAAGAGACAACCAACTCAAAACATCAGCACTCGTGTCACTGGGCCATGAAGTCAGCCAGCCAATCAAAATCTTGTTTCCAAAGACATTTCCTGAACCAAAATGTTTTTCTAGCGATTCCCTAAATGTAAATCTTTCTCGTCATCTTCAGGTTGTCTACTTCACTAGGTAAATGGGACATGGCCCACACAAGCTGATATGTAATGCTTCTAGTCTCTTGGCATGAAAGGGGTTGGTCACCCCCCTATAGACGATGGCAAGCTACTGCCTGTGAGTGAATTTCTACCAAAGGTATGCTGCTGCTGGTCGTCTTTGGGTTTTGACCACAAAAGGAAATAGCGCCTTTTCGTACAGTAGCAATTGATGAGAAAGGGGGCTCCTTTTGGGATCAGAATGAATTAAAATCCATTACAATGGTTTTGATCTGGTTGTTAGACATAGTAAAATGCTGGAAAATATTGAAGCAGCTTATAATGCATTAACATATTATTCCTTATTCTACGATTTTATAACAATCACCGTAATCATCCTTCCTTCAAAACTATGCAGCATTAGATGAATGAACTAGGCCTGAGGGGAGGAAATCCCATAAATCTGATTCTGGCTGTTTTGACAGAGCGGTTGGCAGCTTCAGCCAGCAGTGGTTTGACTTGGCAAGGCTGGTTAGCACCTGAGAGCAGGCCATGCTTACATGCGTCAGACCGGCACAAACCTCTCCATGGTTTAGGCTGGAGGGAAGCTGGAGCCTGGGAGCACAGTGTGGATACAGCTGCCTGCATGCTACTCAACAGTGCAGAGCAACACTTGATTTGAAGTCGCACTATTCCCAGGTCCATGTCATTAGGTTTATTGCTTAGTGAGAGAAGTGCATATATTCAGGAAAATCCAGCAAGTCTGAAGCTTTTCTGTAACCTTTTAAGACATCAATATGAAATGTTTAACGTTATCCTTTTAGACATCTGTGCCCGTTGAGTTTCCAGCACGTTTAGGGGATCAGAATCACCAGCACAAGGCTCCAGGTCTGACCCAGAACAGCTGGCTGCTTGGCAGACTGGACAGCGCAGTCTATCTTGCTGAGAGCTCTCACAGGCCGATACTGCCAACCAGGACAGTCAGATACAAACCAACTAAAGCCCCCTAGAAAGGCACAAGCTACAGGAAGTCTGAAATGCAGACAATATAAGAGTGACAATCTCACTAGAACATAGAAAATGGAAACAAATGCATACTGTATCAATCTGAAGCCATTAACTTCTATATTGTCACACACAAAAATAGAGTGATGAGAGAAAACAGCCAATATAAGAATTACACTGCTCACTTTGTGACTGAACAAAGCAGTTATGTAAATAACATTGGACAAATTAAATTGTTTATTTTTAACCAATCACAAATAAAATCAATAGTGAAAATAAAAATATAAATGGAGGTACCCCTGAGATGATGTCTGGATAATGTACGACTGTAAAATGCATGTGAAGTACAATAAAACAATTTTCATTGGAATGGTTTCTTCCCAGATTAACAATTTAAAACAGCTCCTCAAAAGGGTCCAACATTTTACCAGTTTACAAGCAAAAGCATTTCAAAATTAGGATTAAAACCAACTATAAGGCAGATATTCTTCAGCCTCAAAGAGTTACATGGCAAAGATCAAACAGTCCAGCGCGTGTCAAATAAAGAGAAGACCTTCATGGAGCGTGTCTCTGGATAATTCTAATAAAAACATCTATTGTGAAGCATCTGAAGTATACTTGCACTGGTTTACAGGGATCTGGCCCTTGTTTTGTTTTTAAAGCCAGTACTATTTCCTCTACAACAGCCTACACAGTATTGTGAATGCGTGTGTGTTGTATTTCCTATGAGAGACTTATAACATGAGGTGAGTCTGGTGTGACCTCTATCGTAATCACGGCTACGTCCACAACCGCGGCTAAGTTAGTGATTCAAACACACGCATTTTGTTTCAAAGCATCTCCTCTAGTGGCTCCAGCCTGCCACACATAAACAAACACACAAACAGGCATTCACGCAAACGCAAACACACACGCTCATGCAGGCTCAGGTCAGATGAGTGTGTTCCTGACGGGAAGGGGTTAGGTGAGGGGGACAGCGGGGTCCCATGCTGCTCTGGGTCATCCTGACAGCCTCGCTCACAGTTTGGCAGTCAAGTTGATGAGAGTCCCGGCCAAAGGGAAGAGAGGCAGGCCCCTCTTGAACTCCGTCATGTTCTGTACCAACGTAGGCTGAGAAAAGACCAGGAAAGTTGGAAAGTCAGTACGGCACTGCCACCTAAGGGTGTCTTCACACCATTCTGCTTCTTTTCTTTTCTTTTTTTACTGCACTTAGTGCTGATAAACAAAATAACTAGTGACGCGCACTTTTGTTTCCATAGCGACGAGCTGCAGTAGCCGACACTATCAGTACTTTATACCAACTCTAAAACCCTTAGCAGAAACTCCTACAGCACAGCCGATGTGCTCATATCAGAGTGACTACTTTCCATTTTCACGGTTGTTTGCTGTAGTAAACTGTTTGCATGAAATCCCTCATCTTCTTAAAAAAATAAACAAACATACAAAGCATTCTGCTCTGCCAAAAATCAGGCTCAGTGCTTTTTCAAAAGTGGCTACTTTCTGTCTGTCTTGTGGCCATTCTCTTTAAATCTGCACTAGGCAAGATGTTTATATAAAGATACACATGCTTAATCGGCCCAAATCACAAAGTGGGGCTGTAAAAGAGAAAAGCGTCCCATCCCCTCTAGATGAGATGCTGTAGATTGCCCCTATTTGCCCAATTCAAATGATAGCACCGGGTCACTTGCAGAAAACCTTCTCCGCCCACAGTTGAAACGTAACATGAAAAACGGTTTCCTAAACAGCAGTGAGCAGCACTACGTTTGAAAACAAGCAGAGTAATGCAAAAACGCCCTAATGCAGTCAGGTTAAGGAACCAACAGACATAAAGACCATCGTTATTACCTGTGGCAGGGACGGGGCCGGAGCCAAGTTGACATCATTCTCGGCGGGGAACTCTCCCACAATGGGACCTGGTAGAGAGGACGACGACTTACTGGTTAATCTGACAGAGTGCACCCACTCAACCAGCGAGCCTCTTATGAATCCCATGCAACCAATATCCGACAGTAGATACTCACAAGAATCCATCTCCCTAGACAGGACGTGCACGGACACCTTGTGTCTCTTAGGGGCATCGATCGCCAGCAATTCCTGCAAGGACACACAAAGACAGTTGGGATGACACATAGGAAGAGGCAGGGATCCTAGACGTTGTCGCTAATTACTTTCTTTTCTATGAGAAAAGCACTATTTCCATGACCAACAATTGTCAGCGTCTATGATCAGATGTTTTTGTGGAATAACCTAACTGTATTGGCTGGTTACAACTAACACTTGGGAAGCAAGTTATCAAGAAATGTGTGATTTGGGCTATTATTCCTTCAAAGGCAACTCAATCCATCTCCTGTATTGATCATATTTTCACTAACATACATGAGCAGTGTTCACAGGCAGTATCAGTGGCAGTGGGATGCAGTGATCATAATTTGATTGCTTTAACTAGAAAGACTAAAATGCCCAAATCTGGGGTTAGGATTGTTTACCGCAGGTCATATAAAAGGTTTAATGCAGACTAATTTGTGAATGATGTTAAAGATTTACAGTGGGCTGTCAGGAAAATGATGTAAACATTGCTTTGAACATTTTCATGGATAAATTAGTGAAGTTAGTTGATGTGCATGCTCCACTTAGAAAAATGTTTGTAAAGGGTAGTAGTGCACCATGGATTGATGAGGAGTTGAGATCTTTAATGCTTCAAAGGGATAATGCCATGGTAGTTGCTCATAAATCAGGGTGCTTTTTAGACAGAAGTCTTTATTGCATGTGGAGAAATAAGGTTACCAAGTTAAATTACATCAAAAAGAAAGAATATTTCAACAACAAAATCTGTAGCTCTATAAATGATAGTAAATAATTGTGGAAAACTTTGAATGAAGTTTGTAAGAAGTCAGGCAATTCTCAAAAAGTATGTGGAATGCACTGATCGGTTAACCACTAGGCCATATGATGTAGCTAATTATTTTACAAAGTAGAACGTTTTAAGATCTGGTATGCAATTAAATGATGTTAGCTTAAATTAGTTGTTTTACATTTGATAAGGTTAACCAGGACAAAGTTGAAGAGATGTTGCTATCTCTTTCAGATGAAACATATCCTGGTATAGATAACCTGGATGGTAAAATTCTTACAATTGTGGCTAGGCTGCTTTCCAAACCAATATGCCATATTTGTAACAGATGCTTACTCAGTGGTACCTGTCCCGAGCTTTGGAAAGCATCATAACTTTACCCAAAGATGGAAAAGCAGGTTTTACTGGCTCCAATTGTAGACCTATTAGTATACTCCCTGTGCTGAGTAAGATACTTGAGAAGATCATTTATTATTAAATGTTAAGACTATTTTAGTAAAAATGGACTACCGTCATTAGCACAGCATGCTTATAGACCAAGGTACTCTACTAGCACTGCATTAGCACATATGACTGATCAATGGTTAACATATATTGATGACAGAAAACGAGTTGGGGCTGTGCAAAATAGAATGTTTTTTTTGTCAGATTTAGGACACGTCAAGAGAGTAATGGTAATTTGGTAGTACCGAGTACATGAACAAATTGTATGATGAGAACTGTTCTTTATAGAGGTTTGTATGCTTGGAATATGCTCCTAACTAATATGAGACAGATCAAAAACAGATTCCTTCAAAAAGTCACTAAATCAAAAATGGATGAATCTCTGTATAATAATAGCCGTTAGTGTTGTTGCTGTTTTGGAATATTTTTGTTTGTTTGTAATTATTTTGGTGTTGTGCATTTGTGACAATTTTGTTTTAATTTTTATTATATGTTAGTGTTATTTTTGTTCTATGTGTAGGAATTCTTTTATTTTCAGATTTTTATTTTAAATGCCATTTTCTTGTTGATACTATGTGATTTTGAATTGTCGTTTTATTGTTGTTGTTTTTGTGTGGACACCAGGAAGACTAGCGACCACTTCATGGAAGCTAATGGGGATCCAAATAAAGAATAAATCTAACAACAGGATTTTTTAGGCCTGAAACAAAACTTTTCCAATTCCACAGTAGAAACCCTAGAGGTCATTTTATCCCAGTCGCGGTATCTCTAAGGAGGATTATATAGTAGGCTGAATATTTTGCTCATCTGCATTCAGACAGAGTGAATTCTGGGGGACAAATAAATAAATAAAATGCCTTCTGCGATTGCCGCAGATATGGCATTAGAAATGCATTAGGCTTATTTTGCATGGGGCCTATAATGGTTTCTGCGGGGCTAAGATAATGGCAATTCTTTCACTGGCCATGTCTCCTTGGCCGTTTATCCCCCTCGAAACAGGCAGGCTGGCTGTGATGCAACCTGTCATTATGGCGGCTGATATGCTGTGAGCGTGTCACCTTCACACTATGAATAGAAGCAGGGAGGAGATGAAAGCTAGGAGGGCAGACTGACCCCAGCCACATTACATACGCAAAACCATGTGTGCCTGGACACACACACACACAAACAGATAAAGATTAGACCGATATGTTGGTTTGCCGATATATTAGATATAGATTTTTGTTAAGACAGTGTCATGCAGTTTGATTGATTACATATTTATTGTATAATTGATCAATACTACACTGGTTGTCTAACAAAAAATACATGTCTAGGAAACACTGAATACTTGTCAGATTTTAGAAATGTTTGGCATGAAAAAGTCAAGATATTGAATATCAGCACAAAATATTGTCTATAAGCAGTTTCATTCCAAAACTATCAGTAGAGGCCTTCAAAAACCAATATCGGTCGAACCGTACACAGATCTCGGTTCGAGTGGAACTGTGTACTCATGTGAAGAAGCATTGTGTATCATGAACAAGTTGCGCTACTCACTCTGTAGAACTGCATTATGTGTTCTTTTGTCAAAGTCTTCAGATATGCCACCTCAATGTTATCTGCGAAACAACAAGAAACACTTAAGGAGTTAACATGATCAGTTTTAGTCACATCACTACAGTTTTGCTCAAAACCCAAGAGAGGAGCATCCCGGCACATATTGCACGCTCAGCCATCCTGGCGGGGGATTCCTCTTAGACGTGGCCCACCCAAGGTTTCTTCAATGTTTTCACTGAATAACGTTTTCTTGGAAGTTTTTCCAGGCCATGGTTCTCAGCAGGAAACCGGTGGATTGCCTACTCCGAGTAGGGAATTACTCCTTACCCAAAGTGAAGGAGTTCAAGTATCTTGGGGTCTTGTTCGCGAGTGAGGGGACAATGGAGCGCGAGATGAGCCGGAGAATCGCAGCGGTATTGCGCTTTACCGCACCGTTGTCACGAAAAGAGAGCTGAGCCAGAAGGCAAAGCTCTCGATCTACCGGTCAATCTTCGTTCCTACTCTCCCCTATGGCCCAGAAGGGGGGTCATGACCAAAAGAACGAGATCGCGTTCAATGAACGCTGCTCTTTTAGCGCGTTCATGCAAAACACGGTAAAGGGCTGTATAAATAAATGAACTTGAACTTTAAAGAGGGGCAAGCCTGAATACAAGGTAGGCTAAAGAGATTCAAAGGAACATTTATATTGTGCTAAACATGTTTTTAAAGCCAAGGAATTCTTCTGTGCAAAAATACAAAGCCTTTATTGCATGGCTGGCCATTGCAATAAAGGCTTTTTAATTTAAGCACATTACGTGTTATGTCTTACTTTATTTAAAAACAGAATCTAACGACTCCAGTAAGCATCTTTTCTTGCACAACATTTTAAAAATGATTACTGAGGTATGAAGCAAGGACACACTTCAGTTTCCTCTCTCAATTTACTGTATATCTTCTACCTGATGGGCGGCACGGTGGCTCAGTGGTTAGCACTGTCGCCTCACAGCAAGAAGGTCCTGGGTTCAAATCTCGCCTGGCCCTTTCTGTGGGGAGTTTGCATGTTCTCCCCGTGTTCGCGTGGGTTTCCTCCGGGTGCTCCGGTTTCCTCCCACAGTCAAAAAAAGACATGCAAATATATGTGTTTGTGTGTAGTGTGGTGCATGGTGTGATGGGCGGCAGTAGCTCAGGAGGTAGAGTTCCCGCCCCGCAACTACAAGGTCGGCGGTTCGAGTCCAGCTCCTCCCGGAAAAAAAATCTGTCGTAGTGTCCTTGAGCAAGACACCTAACTCCAAATTGCTCCCGTTGAGCAGGTTGGTACCTTGCATGGCTGCCTCCGCCAACGGTATGACATGTAAGTCGCTTTGAATAAAAAAGCGTCTCCTAAATGCTGTAATGTAATGATGGCAGCTCTATCCTGCAAACAACCCATGGAGCAGGCTGTGTGTGTAAGGCTTGACTAATGAATGACTTCGCTGTACGTTTTTCTACGCCCTTGGCGTTGAGTGTGTTAGCTGCCCTCTGTCTCTTGTCTCTCCTCCTCTAACAATGCAAGTATCAGTAATCACCACCGCTCCCTTGGCAGCCTTTCAGTGTGCCATTGCTAAAGGCTTTAGGCAGGTTACAAGTGAATTAGGCCCATTACAATCCATAATGGCACTCACGAGAGTGCTGGGAAGAGAGGTTCACTATGGTTGCAGATTATTTCAGACTTTAATCTATGCTAATTTGTGCTGCTCTGAGCAACCATCCTCTAGCACTGTCCCAAAATATATATAAATCTCAAGAACTTACTGCATATCTGACATACTGTGTAAACACAAGCTATTCATAATACTAGGTGCATCAGAAAGGGTTTCTAAATATCATCAAAAACCTACATTTGGACTAAAACCTAGAAGAAATTTAGAGTTACCAGTAAGGTGAAGTGAATAGTTGGAAGGCCTCACCTCTGTCGAAATTATACTGCTGGGAGATGATCTCTCCCCAGTACTTGGCGCACTCAGCGGCCAGTTTCTTGGGCTTGTCCAGGCGGCGGATGGCCAATGCCTGGATATGTTTCTGGAAGGCCTCATCGCTCATCTCCTCCACAGACTTCTCCATGGTGCGGAGGAAAGCCTCCACACGGCTTTCCAGGTAGTGGGGTGGCTTCTCAGACTGGATGATGAAGCGCAGGCCCTGGACCCCGTTGGCCCGCCGGGGCCCACTGAACACTATGTAGCCTGCGGGTGGAGGGTGGACGAAGGGAGGGTGTAAGAGCTAAGTAAGTTACTGTATCTTGTGCAGCAAGACTGCGAGAAACTGGTATATTCTCAAATATTAACTCCACAATCATATATGCATAAGACGTCCTCTTTCAAGTCTTTTCTAAAACACATGTTTACAGACAGGCTTTTACATAGTTTGTTTTTGTTCAATTCTTTAGTAACCTATTAATATTGTTTTAAAACACACTTTTATACACTCGTCTTTATGCAATTGCTTTTGATCATGCTCACTTTGAATGTTTTAGTATTGTTTGTTTTAGCCAATTTCTTCAATGTATTTATTTATCTTAAAAAAAAACATTTCTTCTTTTTGTCTTCTTGTAAAGCACTTAACTCTCTTAAATCTTTTAGATAAGTGCTATATAAAGAGTATTATTATTTTTACCACAGTGCTATTGCCACAGCAATGTGGTCATCGAGAGGAAAATGTAGTTCAGTCATTCAGGGTAAGAGCAAAAACCAAGCCATGAAGTCAAGGGAATTGTCCGTAGACCTCCAAGACAGTATTGTATCAAGACACAGATCTGGGGAAGGGTACAACAAAAATTCTGCAGCATTTAAGGTTCAGAAGAACACAGTGGCCTCCATCGTTTTTAAATGGAAGAAGTTTGGAACCACCAGTACCTAGAGATGGCCGCCCGGCCAAACTGAGCAATCGGGGGTCACTCTGACAGAGCTCCAGAGTTCCTCTGTGGAGATGGGAGAACCTTCGAGAAGGACAGCCATCTCTGCAGCACTCCACCAATCAAGCCTTTATGGTAAAGTGGCCAGACAGAAGGCACATGACAGCCTGCTTGGAGTTTAGCAAAAGGCACATAAAGGACCCAGACCATGAGAAAAAAAGATTCTCTGGTCTGATGAAACCAAGATTGAACTCTGGCCGGAATGCCAAATGTCACGTCTGGAGGACCAGGCACTACTCATCACTGACCAATACCATCCCTACGGTGAAGCATGTGGTGGCAGCATCATGATGTGGGGATGTTTTTCAGTGGCAGGAACTGGGAGTGAGGATTGAGGGAAAGATGAACAGAGCAAATTACAGAGATCCTTGATGAAAACCTGCTCCAGAGCTCTCAGACTGGGGCAAACGTTCACCTTCCAACAGGACAACGACCCAAAGAACAGCCAAGACAACGCAGGGGTGGCTTCAGGACAAGTCTGTGAATGTCCTTGAGTGGCCCAGCCAGAGCCCGGACTTGAACCCGATCTAACAGCTCCGGAGAGACCTTAAAATAGCTGTGCAGCGACGCTTCCCATCCAACCTGACAGAGCTTGAGAGGATCTGCAGAGAAGAATGGGAAAAATACCCCACATACAGGTCTGCCAAGCTTGTAGCGTCATACACAAGAAGACTTGAAGCCATAATCGATGCCAAAGGTGTCTCAACAAAGTACTGAGTAAAGGGTCTGAATACTTAAAAAGAAATGTGATATTTACATTTTCTATTTTGTTATAAATTTGCTAAAACTTCAAAAAGCCGTTTTCACTTTGCCATTATGGGGTATTGTGTGTAGATTGATGAGAAAATGAATTTATTTAATCAATTTTAGAATAATGCGTAACAAAATGTGGAAAAGGTGAACAGGTCTGAAAACTTTCTGAAGGCACTGTACTTGTTAGCGTTTTTTTTTTTTAGTCTGTAAAGCACTTTGTAACTGTGTTGAAAAGTGCTCATCATCGTTGGTGATCGTGGGCTCACCCAGCTGTTCTTTGGTGCGCAGTGTGTTGAAGCAGGGCTCGGAGATGATCTGACAGAACAGCTCCAGCAGCATGTTGTCGTGGGTGGACTGCATGTCCGTCTGGTAGTAGATCTCAATGCCACTGTTGTTGTGCACCTCGTTCCTCTGCTGGTAAACATACCAGCCACCTGAGAGGTAAAGGCACATATCAGAGGTTAGTTTATTTCAGAATTGCAATCATTACAAATATGACTGATGAGGCTCGATACGGGTGATACTGATACAGATGAAGGACGATGCGGGGAAAAAATACAAACAGGGTTCTCACTTTGGGCCTGAAAACTCCACTTGCATGATAGTTGGAAACTAAAGGCAGTAATGCACTTGAAGGATCAGATGCATGCATTTTCAAATGTGCAAATAACTTTCAACAACTTGGCGCACAAGTTTGGCTTGATTTAGGCACATCAGAGGATTAATATTGAGTGTTTTTCATGAGTTTTCTGGAACTGCAGTGACCATTGACCTATTTCGAGGTAGAATGACTTATCATGGTGATGTAGCATTCAGTCATTCACGTGTAAGTACAAAATATCAACACTATAGAGTCTTGGTGGTCTCCTAACTAGTATGCAAACATAAGAAGCAGATTGTAGAACAGGTCAGGGAACAGAAAATATCATATGGTAATGAAAACATCTTAATTCCTTCCTGGTATGTTTATGCAGCTTTTTAGTTCAGATTATAAAGATTATAATTATTTAAAGACAAAGATTATAATGATGTACATTACATACATGATTATTTTTACATCGCTTGCATGCAGAGATGATTTATCAAGCAGGGTCATGGTTTCAAATAAACTAATAATGTTGTTGATTCTGGCAAGCCTGACTTGGCCTTGCTGAGGAAAAGTAGAAAAATTGGTTCAAGTAGATTCCTGTTAAGTGGCCCATTAATTCAGAGCTTTGAAATACAACACGTTTGCCATCTGGAATAGACTTCTACATAATCCATTCCAAAAGAAGGACTTTCTATGCATAGCAAAGCCTTTCTACAAAACACCCAATGAATAATCAACCTGCAGAATTGATGCTTGCAGAACAGATGGGCTGGTTCAAACTTTTTTGGCAGATAAGCTCTTTGATTAGCTCATGTTATGAGAAGATGGGTGGTAATTTCAAGCACAAGTATTTGCAGCAGTTTCTTTCTGTGTGGTACAAGCTAGCTTTGCATCATCTGAAAAGCACTCTAGCACACAAATTACTGAACACACAAATGTGAAACAGCTACCAATCTTCTTGTTGAACAATGGCAAGCTGCACAACGCATTTCTTGAAGAAAGATGAAAGTGTAAATGGTCACAGATTTATGTGAACCCTCAGCTCTAAACCTTTCAACTGGGGGAGTTATTATGTGTTCCTCGGCCAGTCAGTCAGCAAGCCAGCCAGTCAGTAAGCCAATATTGAGTTTACATCCCTTAAGTCCTTCTCCTGTACACCTGCTCTGCGTCTGACTGGCGGGCTGGAACCAGGCCCGGAAAATCCCTTCATGAGACACAGGATGTCTCCAGGAGGCCCCAGACAGCTCTGGTTTTCCTCTCCACATCGCTTGAGTTTCCTATTGTAATCAGGAGGGCAGTGAAGGTGCTTCGCTGTGTGCGTGTACATCTGTGTGCTAAAGGGAAAGTGTGTGCGTATTTTGCCCAATGACGTCCATTTCCCCACGATGAGTACTATGTTTCCCCAAGGGAAATGAGGGATGTTGAATTTACTCAAGTCATTACAAACGCAAGACAGCGCCAACAATGACAAGGACAAGAGTGCTGGGTAAGGAACCTTCTGCAGGGTCGTCATGGAGACGATGCCGATGTTAAGATAGCTTAATGGGAGGGTGGGAGAGTGGGGTACGTGACCTACCGTCTGGAACCTGCACCTCCCTGTAGCGAATCAGCTGGCTAGGAAGGAGCGGCTTGGTGCAAGCTTGCTGCATGAGTGTGTCCTCCACCATCTGCATCATGGCAAGAGCAGACTAGAGGGGGAGATGACAGACCGGAGGAGGGAAAATAAAACAGCAGCATTTTAATCCACAGAATTAGAAAAACAGCATTGGACAATTCCACCCTTGGATACACTTACATTGTTAAACATCATCAACATGTGATGATCAGTGCATTCCAGGAGCGATTTTTGGATAGTGTTATAGTTTACCTTTTTGTTGTACCCACTTTCCCTAAACCTGCCTGATCTACTTCAGGTAGTGTTTTCTTATGTTTCCCAGAATTACTTTCCACAACCCCCAGTGAACGGGTGTGAACATTCAGCTGCGGGTTGCATGTGACTGGAGTAAAGTTAGCTTGATATTGGATATTCGGTTTTCCACCCTCAATAACCTGTAAAAGCACAATGAGTGTATTTGTGATTACTGGAAGAGGAAGTACAATATACAACTACTTTTTTCAATATTTGTGAAACAACGTATGCAACCTAGTTCATATGGGAAACTATTGGAACTATAGGAAGCTATTGGAATTTGAATGTGTGCTCAATACATAAGAAAAATATTTTCCCAAATATTGAAAGCAGTGGTTGTAAATTGTTCTTCCTCTTCCAGTAATCGCAAATATATTAATTAATGTCTGCCATACAAGTTATTGAAGACAGGAAAACATATCCACCAAATATTCAATATCAAGCCAACTTCACTCCAATTTTCAAATTTATGTGGAGAGCAAGAGAGAAAAAAGCGAGAGCCATGCCCCTTACTCAAAACACATGTCTTGTGGGTGCATTGCATTATGGACTATTTGAGGCTACGGTCAGTGGAGAAATTCGTAACTGACACGTCTACGATGGATTTCTCCCTTTGTGATAGTTGAATGTCAGTGGAAAATGGTGAGTCCAGAAAGAAGCCCTTGCTCGTTGATTCTGAGGGACTGACACTAAAACCTGACATTTACAGTTTGTTTCTTCTCCTATTAAACTCCATTGTATCGACAATGAAGTCACATCGCCTACGTTTGGTTAGTTATATACGGGAATACGAAAAATACACAACCAAACAACACAATAGACCCAGAAGTGCAAGGTACATAGCCAATAGCTGTTAATGTTTTAGGGTGGGTTTTTCCTTTAATTCCCCTGCTTTGCTGTCATGTCCATATGTCTACCTTTCTCATCAAAACATGGCTACCAGAATCTATCACACAACCTTATATCACAAAGCTTCTCTGGCAGACAACGTGGTCAGTACTCGCTCTAGTGTTACAGGAGCCGGCGCACACTGAGACTCTGCGATGATGAAATGGATCATTGCTCCCATTGGTGAATCCAATTCTCTCTCCACCAGACTGTGACACTGTCATCATTACAGCCATAACACGGGCGCTGTGGCAGCTGGGACCTCATCAAACGTGTGATTTGATCGCAGAACCGTATAAGAGGTTTTAGACGGTCACCCTCAGTGATGCTACTGTGAGGTAAGATAAAAGGATTTGAGGGGGCAGGAGGAACCTCGGCAGGGAATAAAAGGCGTACTCTATATTCATCAACAAAAAGGTACACATATTTTACCCAAATGTACAGCCTAGATGTGAAGTAAAGCCTGCACTATTGTGAATTTGCAAATATGTCAAGGCTGAGAGCTAGCAAAATTCAAATTCCCATCTGCTGGCAGTAAAAAGGTAGCGACTTCAAACAAACCTCTTTGGGGATGTTGCCATGGAGAAGGGCTTCAATATGTAATCGCGACAATAGCTGAGTTATGAAGGCCTCGAGGCGTGGGAGAGTGACATCTGGAATACAGATTACAGACAACAGCAATCAATCACAGAGCAATTTCCCTTCCCAATTTCCCAGCTCAAGACAGGCCAGAATCAATAAAGAAAAAGGCACAACCACTGCACGTGGGGAGTTTCCATCACATAGCATTCCTGTCACGACCCAGAAAACACAGGTCACACAGACAGGAATATTCATGCAAACCTGGTTAAAAACACGTTTACACATCCACTCACACAAAAGTCTGCCTCAATGTAGGTTGGCAAATTTGAATTCATGCAACGTCTGACCCAGATTCAAGAATGAGCTACTACAGGGATACACATGCAGAGTCTATGATTTATCTAAATGATTGTTTGTTCACAGTGACACCTAAACTAGGAAACAAAAGACAGAAATAGTCTCCTTAGACCCAAGGGAGAGGGCAGTAGGAGGCTATGGACATTGAAAAGAGAACAGGTGGTAATTGGAGGCCCTGGTGAGGAGTTGTTACTGGGCTACAGGCCTCAACCCTGCAGGTTAATTGAGTCTCATGTGAATCTGAGGATAGCCTGCGTAAGCTCCATGGTGAAAATATAACAAGCTGCCCTTCAAGTTGCAGACAGGCACTGCAGAGAGGAAATACTGCAGCTAGGGAGGCATCTGCTAGAGCACTGCCTTTGCATTCAAATGAGGATTGGAGGTGGAGGACAAAAAACAGGAGGGATGAGAGGAGAGAAAGAACAGCCCTCGATCAACTGTAGCTCAGGAACTCAAGCCTGGAACTAGAGCACGAGGGCGAAATTTCTTGCTGTGTTCAAACAGTGTCCCTCAGATTGTCACTATAGCCACAAAGTGATCCTACCCCCCCCCAAAAAAAATGACTTGCACAATACGCGGTTCTATAAATAAATTGCACTAGAAACGGGTAGGGTGGTAGTTTGTGACATTTTTTATATTAATGAATGTGGCCGGTAATATTTTTCTTTGAAGGTAATTTTTAAGGTTTACTAGCTCCAAGGTAGGTGAGCCAAAAAGTTAATTTCGGACACTGCTTGTACAATATGTTTTTATTTAAGCCTATCCGAGCGCGGTGGAAAAGGAAACCCTGGAACTACATTTCAGCAGCAGGTTTGGCCCACAGTGGAAAAGAGGCTAATGAGCACAAGGGACGGGGGAATGAGACAGAAGGGGCGTGCGAGCGAGAGAAAAAGTGTCACCATCCAGAGCCTCTCTGAGCTCGTCTTTGGTCCAGGCGACCTCAGTCATTAGCAGACGGAGGTAGTACATGGCGTGCTGGTGAGGCTGCTCAGCTCTGAAGTTATTCAAAGACCTCATGTACTGGGGGGGGGGAGAGACAGAGACAGAGACAGAGAGAGAGAGAGAGAGAATAAAAAGGTACTGAATGTCTACAGGTTTATGAATACAGTTGTATGGGGAATCACTGAAAGTCATTTGATTGATCTGTCATTATGAGTTTTCATTGATGCTGGAGTGGCAGTCAGATGTGGGCATTACCGCTTCCTTGATGATGTCAAAGCGCTTCTCATCGATCTCAAATTTGGCCATCTTCTCAATTATCTTCTTCAGCAGGATGTGCTGCTTGTCACTGTAACCCTTCACTGAGAGCTGTGGTAGGACAGAAGAAAATGGGTTGGTGCAAGGTTGATAAATTGAGATACAAGGTGAATGAATGTGGTATGATCAGGATTCTTATTTGATAGTTTTCCAGACCTTGGTTTCTTGTCTGGATTTGAACAGTGGCTTAGCAGTATGACTCAACAGCACTGTTTTCCCTAAATACATTTCTTGTGTGATTCCCATACTTTAAGACCTGTAAATTATCAGAATTCCTTTTCCATACTTTTCCAAACCTGGAGGGCACAAGGTTACCGCTGGACTCAATCAGCAGTGTTACAGCACCACAGCAAGACAATTACCACCACTACTAGAGAACATTAACTGATATTAAAAACAACATTATAATTTAGACAAATGTCCCTCTAAATCACAGATTCAGTCTAGTCATGATGCTTTTAATTTTATTATCCAAAGAATGTTATTACAATAACTCCATGCATGTGGATTTTTTTTGTTGCCCCCATGGATCATTGCTACATAAAATCAAAAAAGGGACATCAAAATGGCTGCATGTGTATAAGGGGAGACGGAAACAACAGTAGTTCTTTAAGCACTCTTGCACTTTCTCTGACCCATTCTAGTCAGCTAAAGGCTTTGTCCTGTCACAGAAGTCACTGAGTGCCAACAGTCCACTGTGCAGAGACAGCTGGTCTTGAAAATGGCTATTATTCTAACATACAGTGTATAAATGTATTCTATTGCCTTTGTCACTTGTTTTTGGACTCAAAACATGCCTATACAACAGGATATCATAACCATCGTCAAATATCAGTCTGTATGAGATGACTGACCTAAAATAGGAAGCATCAATTCAATATCTGCTGCAGTGCAAACAAATTTCACTGTAGTTTCTCAGGAAGACGTAGCATAGACCACTGAATAGGCCATAGAAGTCAATTGTGTTTTTGATGTAAATAAGTATTTCAAAAATGGAAAAGAACAGTCGAGGTTACACTCCTCTTTGCAATGTCATCCAAACCTACAGCCCTTCATGATTCAGCAAAACCTCCAGCTATGTGGCTACGCTTTCTGACTAACCCCATCCCTCTCCACTCGCTTAGTCCCTGCGGCGACACCCGTTAACAGTAATCTCTACTAACACCATCAACCTTGACAAACACCCAGCCAGCCAGCCACACCAATACTGATGAGTGCTGACTCAACTCAATTACAAACAGCCTATCAAACAACCACACATATAGTTTGCAGAACAGCTATCTCTAAGGGCAGACCATCAATCACAAATGTTCAATGGTGAGAGGCGGATCCATCAGAAGATCGGTTCCAGGACAATGCATACAGGTTACTAGGTCATGCAAGAAGGGATACAGCAGAAGGAGTTAGTGCTGTAGTTAGATGGATAAAGGGAATAGAGCAAAACACCACCACCACCACAAACCAGTCTGAATGTGAGTGACAGGAAGGAGAGGCACACTGCTTCTAAGTGCAGTCATGTGATTTTAAAGATTTCAGGATTGTTTGGGGAATACAAGTCATTAAAGTGTGAGAATAGCAGTTTCTTAATTTTTCATATTCCCAACATTACAGCCATGAAAGATTTACATACCAAGAGACTGTTGTATTCAGATGCAAAGAGCTGCAGAAAACTTCAGCAAGTAGCCCAATTGGGCAAAGATATGCCTATCACGCCTTCTAGATACAGTGACTATAAATATGTCAGAGGATCTGCATCATTTTACTTTATTCCTTGTGCTTTGGGATGGAGACACATTTTCATCTACTATCTGCCTGACACTGAAACAATGGAAGCTTAAAAATGCCAGCCAAAATAATGAACAATGAATATAGAATATGTGAAATAGTGCCATAGAGTATTTCCCCTACTCCTGTCCGACCTCTGCACATTCACCATCTGAATGCATTAGTCTGGATTAATTTTGGGAATGAATATGTGAAATCAGCGACCCATTTGTCCTTGGAGGAATGGCAAGGTATAGCAGATATCAAAGGTTTGCACAAACGTTTTCTTCTTAGCTGTATCTAAATGAAAGTGAAAAAGTCTTAAGACTTAATGGGTTTTAATTTCAGGTTTGAAGGCAATAAAAACCAGAACATATGAAATGGTGTGTTCACTTTTGATATGCTATGAATTTAACACTCTCAAAGGCAATCACTTGACTACGCTATAACACATGCCATGAAGACTGCAGTCAGCTGTACTACAGTGAAGCGATAAATGAAGTTGGAATGGGCAGGAAATGCAGTAGCAAAGAAAGGCTCTGCCTATCCATCGTCCTGGGTGGACAAACAGGGCACACAACACTTCACAAAATCACACCAAATGTAGGGTAGAAAACCAAGCCAGTCCTGCACTCTCAAAGCCTCAAGGTGGCCAGGCGGGCTGCATATGTATACTCTTTTAAATCATCCTTCAGTAATCTGAGTAACAGGTAGGTCATGTTGCAGTGCAGGGGATTTGTATATAGGTAGCGACTAATGGAGGGAAAAAAATAACAAAACAAAAAAATATGTTTGCTGGGGACGGGGAGAATAAAAAAAATTACAAGACAGAGCAAGGATGAGAAGAACGATAATAAGAGTATGTATATGCAGACTTGCGACCGGCTTTCTGTTCAGTAAAGAGTGACGGAAAACTACGTTATATGGAGGACTAATGCTACCGCTAGTTAAATGCCACTGTACTCAGATGTGTTTTGTTTCAATCTGTATCAAACTTTAAATCAAAACCTCAATCTCTTTTGTCACCAGATGACTAGAGGTCTGCATTTAACCCCAATAAGTCTTAAGGACTGGCGGGACAGTGATCTGATCTGCTTCACTGCAGGAGAAAATTAACAACCCCTGAGTAGTAATGGTTTCCCAGGAGGTGGTTGAGAATGGAGGAAGAATGAAGAGGAAGATGCAGACCGAACAGAGGCTAGATTGAGAGCAGCCGAATCTGGATGAAGTATTTGCAAACAATTCTAAGCTTTATTTTAATTTGCCAGATGTGTAGGGTTTGATGCATGAGACAAATCCCACAGTGTCAGGTATTTTGATGATCAAAAAACAACACTAAATGGACTATCATACTTTTCTGTAACTGTCCAAACTTTTTGTTCACTAATTGTAGTGTGGTAAACCCCTCCCATCTGGCCACAAAGTTGGCTGAAAATGATTTGCAAATACTATTTGACCCAGGCCTAACAGGCCAGGTTGAGGATGCATGAGGGCGATGGGGAGAGAATCTGAATACTTACATACATCCCATAGATGGTATTTTGGAGGTCATAGCTCAAGCCAGCTAGCTCAGCTGCATATGCATACTCGTTGAGGGAGTCCTTGAGGAGCTCCAGGTATAAATATGCCATGTTACAATGCAAGGGGTCCACATAAGCAAACGGGCTGTAGAGAAGATGGCAGTGGTGAATCACACAGAGCATAATGGAACAACCCACAGGCAGAAATTGTTGCCCATGTCCTCTCCCAACATTAAAACAGTAGCAGAAAATTCACTAAAGCAGTATGAATAAATGAATGTATCATTCTCGCATCTGGTGCAAACCAAGAAGTGGACTAGAAGCGGACTATCAGGTGTGAAACTACCCTAAAACTATAGCGTCAAACACAAGTAGGGAAAGCCTGAGAACATAACAAAACTAATAAAGGAATTATCAATGGAAAAAGATCACAACACATCAGAGAGTACAGGGCAAGTGCATTGAAATTATGCGAGCTGGGAATTGAATTAAGGCATACTGGTATGCCTACAAATAATTGTCTTGGTGCAACTTTAAGTCCACAAGCGCTGGCTGTTGACCAGTTGATAACTGACTCCTATCCAACCGGTCTGTTTTTTAAAACAAAAGTAAGGGCGCTTTCACACCTGCCGTATTTGGAGTGGTTGAATCGAACTCTGGCGTTTACCCACTTGGTACAGTTAATTTGGGTTTATTATGAAGTGCAACAGAACTCAGTATAACTAAGGTATTCAAATGTTACTACCAACCAGATTGGTGGGTGACCCTTACCGATTTATCCACCAAAGATACATTTTACTGACATTTGGTGCTTGGCCGGTGGTACATTTGGACAATAACCACTGCCATCAGTGTGATTGCAATACCATGCTCTATGAATTTTGATTAGTAAAATCCTTAAGTAGGTTTGTTTTTCTTTTTACCAAAATTCATCTGCATGCACATTTTTCTTTTTTTTGGGACACAAATTGTAGTCCCCTTGGTTTGGAGCAGTGTGAAAGCAAATCAGACCAATTGAAAAAAGAGAAAAATGTATCTGCGTCACATAAGTTCAGAATAAAACTATTAGCTGAGAAAGTGTCCTAAAACGTGTTTCTATGCTTCAAACTGCATGCATGTGTTTGTGTTCTAGCCAGTAACTTGACACTTATTAGTTGTCAGAGATGTGTACATTTGTCTGACACTGACTGCCACTCACAAACAGCACTACCAGCCGAGCCAGTTTGTTTCTACCAAACAGTGGGGATTTTCTACGATAACGGAGTTGCTGAGATGTGACACTTAGAGGGCAGAGAGCATGGAAGCCATGACAACTGATGGTAAATGTGATGTTTATTATTATTAGTAGTAGTAGTAGTTCTTGTTTGGCATTCTATGTATATAATTAGTGTTGATATGGTTCTAGTTTCCACATCTGGATATTAGAGTATACCCAGAATCTAAAATTGCAATGATTTTACAGCACTGCCTATTCTTTTTTGTTGTTGTTGTAGTGCACCTAAATTGTTACTGGTGCTCCTAAGCTTTTAAGATTTGGAGCACCACTGCTACCAAGTAAAAAAAAAAAGTGTATTTAGTGCCCTGCGGCACCTTGTGTCTGGAATGTCTATAGGAGTAACCAGGGCAGTGGTTAGTTACGCACCTGAAGAACTCAAAGTTCAAGCATGCCTTGGGCAGGAAGAACTTGTCATCCTGCTTGAACCACACCTTACTCATAGCAGTGTCCTGAAAAAACAAAAACAAACAAAAAAAGACACACTGTTGTCATTTTCATACAAGAGTCAATTCTGCAAAGATAATACTTTGCATCTTAGAGTACCTAGAAAGTTCCAGCACAAGCGCAATTCAACTAAACATCACGATAAGCCGACAGTGTACTTGCTTGTTCCCATAATTCAACTGAAAAACGTTTATATCAACAGATCACACTACAGCCTTTGTACTCAGCAGGGTGTGTAACAGCTTAAAAAAACAAGTACTGTGGCGTTTCTCTATGGTCATTCCTCAAGAGAACAGAACATAAAAAGCTGTAGTTCATAGCTTATCTCCTCTGATCTCGACATGATGGCAACAACGGTGCTAAATTATTTATGTCTCAATCCTGACAATACCTTATTACCATATGAAAGCATAAGAATAGACTCTTGGAATATGCAGAACTGTCTGTTGCCGTTTGGTAATGAGGAGTGATGACACTTTGATAATAGAGTAGTCCAGTAGAAACACTTACCTTGATTAAAGTGGGGATAGTTGGAGAGTCTTTCTCGAGAGGGTAAATCTCAAAGTTGGTAGGGATGAACTCGTTCTTCATAGGTAACTTAAACTTGCCGTTGAAGTCTGCATTTGCCCATTTCTGAAACGCAGACACACAATCAGCCTTGGTCTGGTAAAAGCTAAGCCGTAATCACATATTCGACTCTGAACAGAGAAAACAAAGTCAGACTCATAACACTTCAGTGAATACGCTTTGAATTTGACAGTACAAAAAAAGCTCAGTAGAGCCTGTGGTCACAGCACTAATTTCACTGAGATAAAGAGAGATTTATTTGTGCATGTAAAAATTATAAAAACGACCAACCACAGATAGAATTGTAGAATTGATAGAATACAAGAGGCACTTGTGAGCTGCCTAATGTCCCGACATAATCACCATGATATATTAAACATAACATGTTATGCTAATGTGGTAATTAATTAAACTAATTAAATATATGTGTCAACATATGTACTGGTCTTCAGATAACACATGGTGCCTAAAACATTAAAGGACCATACCAGATCATATGTTTTAGCCCATTTACTACACTGCACGCATACCTTATATTACCAACCATTTTCTAGAGCATACCACACTTTGTTAGAATTGTGAATATGTACTCGATTTCCCTAGTAAAAAAACAACAACATTATTATTCAAACATTCAACTGATAAACCTACCTCAAAATTCTCTGTTCCTCCGGCTAACATTCGTGCCCGGGGTTAGAAGTCATGGATGTTTGAATTTAGTTTATAAGACAATCTTTTCTTCAGGGACTATTTTCTGGCGGACATGTATATTCTGTGTGGGTGTCTTTACATGGAAAGCATTTCTGAGTTCGACAGAGAGGAATGGTGCATTCACATACTATTGGATAAATCGGAAATACTAATTTCTACTTCATAGTTAGACTAACCATTGTAACTTTTTAAAAGCAAGGAAAAGCCAAATCCACACCATCCTTTTCACAATGTCCATGTTTGCTTATCATTTTCTTCTGGGTTTGATTTTCCAACCAAATTACGTGAATGCAATGTGTTTGGCAGTCCACTTGGAAGTCCTAGATGTCGGAGCTTCCCATCAGTATATGAATGCACCAGAGAGGTGTAGACTTTTCAAATGAATGCAGGCATTAAATTAAATTACCATGCAAGTGACTTTGACGAACATAAACCCAGGCAAGATGTTCACTGTGATGGATTACGTTACGGCACTTAGCAGACACTCTTATCCAAAGCGACTTACATATCATCATACCGTTTGCGGAGTCAGCTATGCAAGGCGCCAACCTACTCAACGGGAGTACTGTAATTTGGTAAATGACTTACTCCTTGCCTCAGATTCCGATTCCTCCTCTAATCTAAACCTACTTGATTTAAGCGCGGCATTTGATAGTTGATCATAATATACTTCTAAACCGTATTTACCAGGCATCTGTGGTCCAGCGCTTTTATGGCTAAAGTCCTACTTATCTGATAGAATGCATAGTGTTTCACACAACAACATAATCTCAGAATGTTCCCAAGTTAATTTTGGTGTACCACTAGGTTCAGTGTTAGGTCCTTTGCTTTTCTCTATTCATATGCTGCCTCTCTGTGCAATTTTCCATTGCCATAACCTTACATTTCAGACGATACCCAAATGGACCTACCGATTAAGCCAAATGACCTTTCACAGCTCTCAAATTTAGATGTGTGCCTACCTGCTGTCAAAAAATGGATGTCAGCTAATTTTCTGCAACTAAATGGCAACAAAACTGAGATGTTAGTTGTTGGCTCCAAAACACAACCATCTCATCTTGCTGATGTCACCATACATTTTGGGGACTGCTCAATTACAGTCCCATAGTTAAAACCTCCGCACAAAAATGCATCTTTTATTAAATATGGCTGATGCAGAAACCTAATACATGCTTTTGTTTAATCAAGACTTGATTATTGTAACGTCTTGCTTTCTGGCCTACCTAACTGCATTATCAAAAACTTCAACTTGTGCAAAACGCTTCCACCAGAATATTAACCAGAACTAAAATAATTGACCATATTACAATCATCCTGACCTCCCTTCACTGGCTTCCAATTCAAGCCAGGTCAGACTTTAAGGTACTTCTGTTAACATATAAATAATTACATGGGCTTGCACCATCGTATTTATCTGACCTTATCATTCCTTATGTTCCCCCTCGTACCCTTCGATCGCAGAACGC
>OMOT01074642.1:0-13076 GCA_900312575.1 Acanthochaenus luetkenii | reverse complement strand
GGCTTTATTAGTGTCATGGGGGTGGAATGAGCAGCTGATGTCCTCCACCTTTTTGGCAAAGTAAGTGACAAAATCATCAGCTGAGAGGGGAGGGGGAGGGGCAGGAGGGTTGAGGAGGGAGGAGAAAGTGGAGAAGAGTTTACTGGGGTTGGAGGCATTTGATTTGATTTCAGAAATGTAGACGGAAGTCTTAGCTGTAGACACAGCAGATGTATAGTTGGAGAGGAGAAGGTGGTAGGCAGTGAGGTTGTCGGGGCGCTTAGATTTTCTCCATTTCCTCTCAGCTGCCCGAAGCTCTGTTCTATGAGTTCGCAGAGGTTCAGACAGCCATGGGGCGGGTTGAGAAGATCGAGCTGGTTTATTGGTGAGTGGGCAGAGAGAGTCTAGAGAGGAGGAGAGGGAGGAGAAAAGGGTAGAGGAGGCATCGTTAGTGGAATACAGATGGGTCTGCTATTTGCAGCTGAAAAACTATTTTGTTTGTTTTTAGAAAGAGGTACAACCTTGGCAGATTTCCAAATCTGGGGGCATATCCCCTCCACCAGACTCAAATTGAAAATATGACATATTGGAAATGCAATGACATCCGAAACCATTTTCAGTAGCTGTCCATCAAAATTATCCATGCCAGATGGTTTATAATTTTTTAGCCCAGCAAGTCGTTTTTCCACCTTTCCTATTTCTATAGGTTAAAACACGTTGTTTGTTTTTCAAGATAGAATTGGTTATTATTTGAATTGACATACCACCCCCACTGGGGAAGCCCATTTCCTTTCTTAACTTAACAATTTTTATGTTAAAACATCTATTGTGTAATTTCAACGAAAGTGGGAAACAAAAGCCAAATTGTTGTCTTGCTAAAAGATTTCTGCAAGACAACAACAACATATGGACGACAGTGGGTTGCCAGTTCACTTAAGCTCCTGCACAGTACCAGTGGGTCTGTATGGCAGATGATGAACGTACAGGGACGGAGGTCTATTAGCGTTTGGCAAAAACCAACCTGGGAAGAGCTGCAAGTGCTATTAATAAATAGCTCACTGTGTAACAAAATGAGTGGTATGAATGGATGAATGAATGAACGACCAGTTTCAGTCTCAGTATGTTATACTGCTGTTATTTTGTTCAGACTGAATACATGCTGTAAATTCATATCTTTTCAACTTTTTTCCTTTAAATTTTTACTTAAAGCTACACTACGCAAAAAAATCTAAAGATATTACACCTGATATTACGCCTGAGAGGATTATTATACATATACTCCATCAACAAGTTTCATTTCTTATTTGAAGTAAGATTTCTTTCAACTATTTTCCACTGTTCACTGTATCTTAAATGATAAGTCGGAACCCAAAATGACCTGTCGCTAAATGACGAAATTAAATTAAAATAGTTTTTATGAGCCTCGTTACTAGGACGAGGCTAAATTTGTCATTAGGGTTCCCAGGCTGTAAAATAAGGCATGCATTAGAGAGAAAATGTTATCGGTAGGCTGCCAAGTGCCTGTGCAAGTACCTGCTGGACCCAATTCATTTATATTAGGATGCCCCATAGGCAGCAGTGGCAAGAGATTCTCTATGGGACAATACAGTGACCAGGACATCCATCTGCACAGAGCTAATGAGGCAGCGCTGGGTTAGTGGGTATTGGTCATATTGGAACACACACACACACACACACACACACATACACAAAGCCACAGTCCCATTGTCTCCCACCTTACAGTTGGCCAGCTGTAATGAAACCCAAACTGATCAATGGTGAAAGACAGGACAGCCGGGCAGCGATGCAGCCGCCATACGCCAAACAAACAGCCAGGCTGGCCAATGTGGGCTACATCAAAGAGCTAATGAGCTATTACAGCACCGACCTGCAGGACAAACTCATTACCAGGTGACAATAGACGGTAGACAGTAGCTAAATTCATGATCATAATGATCAGCACCGCCTTTATTGGAACTCACTGGGCTTGTGTCTGATGTGTGTGTACGTGCGTATGTGTGTGTATGTGTATGTGTATGTCGGGGGGAGGAAGTCAGTGTTTGTGTGTTCATGTGTGTGTGCATCTCTATATTAGTGAGATAAAAGGAAAGGGAGAGAGTTACACAGTTATTGAGCGTGTGTGTGTGTGCGTGCATGTATGAAAGCAAGAGCACAAGACAGAGAGAGATACAAGCCGTTATAGACCATTGTAATACTGTGAAGAATTATCTCCTCTCCCGCACGATAGCTCTGGGCATTTTGACTGGGAGTCTCTCATATTTTACCCGCCGTAATGAGGAGGCCTGTACTTTCAAATAACATTTGGACACGTCCATATTGCCCCGTAGAGCCTTCAATTAATCTATTTTGTTCCTCCCTTTCTTTCTTTTAACAATCACGGGCTGTTGCACTAGCACTAAATCTAGTGAATAGGCCCATAACAAGTCCAGTCTCAGTCTCAGTTTGCCCATATGAGTTTGAGGATGGACGGCCACTTCAGAGCTTTGCAGCTGTTCCATCTGTTCAGTCTAATCCATCAAGTGCCTATCTATCAGTCTGCTTGGCCAATGTTGTTGTTGTTCTTTTACTGGAGAAAATCATCAAAGTATTGGCAATACTTCCACCCAGAGGAAGTCAACCTTTCAATCATTTCATCATCTAAGGTCATCTTAGTGTGAACTAATGAATTGGGGGATGTGGATAGTTTTGGGATAATTCATCTTCAATCTGATATTTAGAGCGGGTGATAACAAAAGTAACTATTGGTAACTGTAATATTATTCCTGAAATTGAAAAAAGTGATGGAAGTTAAGGAGGGAGGAAGAGATGAAGGGAGAACGAGAGGAAAATTGATGGGGGCCAAGAGGAAGGAAGGGTTGAAGGAGCGAGGGAGGGAGGAGAAGAGAAGTGATACAGACTGAGGAAAGAAGGAGGAAGAGATAAAGAAAGGGAGGGAGGCAGAAAAGGTGATGAGGCCAAAGAGGAAGGAAGAGGATGAATACAGGAGAAGACAAAGCGATGCAGACTGAGGAGGAAGGAGAGAGTAAGTAAGGAGGGAAGAAAAGAGGATGGTCAGGAATAAGAAAAAGCAATGAAGACAGAGGAGGAAGGGAGGGAGAGAGGAAGGAGGGTGGAAGGGATGAGAGGATGGTTGGAAAGGAGGAGAGGCAATGAAGGTCGAGAAGGAAATAGGCAGGGAGGGATGAAGGGATGAAGAGATGAAGGAAGGGAGGGAAAAGTGATGGGGACTAAGGAGGAAGGAGGGAGGGATGAAAAAGAGGATGGGTGAGGAAGAAGAAAAAGCGAGTGAGACTGAAGAGGAAGGCGGGAGGAGAGAATGAAGAGAGGGAGGGACGACGAGAAGGAGGGAGGGAGGCAAGGAGGGAGGTGGGTGAGACAGGGAGCCATTAATAATTTATGATAGCCTCTGCTTTTCAAAGCAGCCCAGCAGTCCCGCTCCCTGCTTTCCCCTGACATTTAATTTGTCTGAAAATCAGTGGAGCGTGGAGTCTGATTATCGTCTCCGTCTGCCAACACCTCCGCCTCAATCTCCCTGACACCGGGGTGAGATCACAAGCTGTTCGGTACACACATGTGTCAGGCCCGTGTCCTTTAGGTTAAAATGATCCCGGTTCATAAGCTGCATTCGCACAGGAACACGGTATCTACCCATAAAGCACCTCTGATCCTCTCTCAGCTGTCTGCAAAGGGGATTCGCAAGGAAGCATCACGTGTGAAAGAAGCTGTACTGAAGTAACTGCACTCTGTAGACTGCGTTTCTTCCTAAAAGCCTTTTTGAGGAGCGCATGTGTTCACTTTTCCAGTTTGCGGGACATTACAGCGAAATTTGCCTACAACTGATTTTGGAGTCGGGACAAAAGCTTTAGTATTGTTGTTACAGTATTTTCATCTACAAAACAAAGTGATTTTGTAATAATGTGGCAGTGAAATTATGTGATTCGGATGTAACTCATTTTATGATGCGGATCGTTGTGTTGAGTGATGTTTTATACCAGACCAGGGGCCTCATTTATAAAACATTGGTGTGCACAAAACCGGCCTGAAAAGTGCATTTTCTGATTTATAAAACTGAGAATAAAACGGAAACTTCTACCCACGCGTGCGCACAATTTTGGAGACAGTGGGAAGAGGTGATTAATTCACTACTATGGCCTTTACACAGTTAATTTCTAGCCCTACTCCACATCATATTAGAAAGCCCTCTAATAATAATATAAATTAAATATAATATAATAAAAATGTCTACAACTAAATAGTGTCTTTGTTCATTTAGTTTGAAAGCCTATCAGGTGTCCAAAAAGTATCTACATTTCATTATAGGCTCATGTGAATTAGTCTGAATTAAGTGCATTACCGTCTTTTACCTGGGCCCCAATTTGTCCCAAATAATTGCAACAAATTCAAGGTGTTAAGCAATTGCACTTGATGTCACAAGGTCAGAAAAGTATAATAAAAAACGTGTCTAGTATGTTCTTAAGTCTGTTGTGCGTTTTTTAAATGTTGAATGTGTGGTTAGGTTCACTCTTTCCAAAAACAAAAGCCACATTTAGGATACCTGGGTCAGTCTCAGTCGTCTGATCTTCCTCTAATGCCATGTCTCAGTAGGGTTTCCCCGTTACCGAGGTGAGACGTCTGTCAAGAGTAGAGAGCTCCGATGTCTCCTCCAGTGGCGCTAACAGTGACTCTGTCACTGCGCAGCAATGCGTTTCTTGGTATCGACGTGTATATTCTTGGCGCCATGTGCTTGAGGAAGTTGGAGGAGGGGCGAAGCCTTGATTAGTTGTAATGAAATCGCTGAACGATAGAGTGGTTCCAGAAATTACACATAGGCCGTTTAATTTGCCTTGCTGATTGGCCAAAAGAGGGTATGGAAGTGGGCTTGGCCTATCACAAAAGAGAGTTTGAAAGCACATGGTTGACCAAGTACTCTTGTCCAAATATTAAAAACATATTGTAGCTGTAGAATCAAATGTAGTACACAAGCAATACTTTTGGTTGTTGTCATGCAGAGATGAGGACAAAACATTGTTAGGATATTATTGTTTCTTATTGAATATATAGCTGTTTTTAATACTTTTGATGAACTATTTTCCAGAGGTAAGCAAAAAACATTTTTACAGAATTGTTCAGTCTTCCCATTAATTTTTGTAAATCAAATTAGGCCATGATTTCCCGTATTTTACTCTCATACGACCATATACTTCCAAAGTACTAAACAAACCAAAAATTATACAGGGAAAATATAGGTTGACACCATAGAATTTGAATTGGATCGAATGCTGCTACCTCTGCGACCCGACTTCGGATAAGCGGGTGAAGATGGATGGAGTCTTTCCCATTGAAATCATCATTCCAGAATGGTCGGCCCAGCAGCCATTTTTATGTGTACCTTTGGGCTAACTTCCGTAAACTGACTTACGGCAAGTCACTGAGGCAAGAGGTTTAGCAGCAACGACCAAAAGCAATAGAAAACTGGCATCTTGCTCCATCTCCGTCGCCCTGCTGCCAGCGGGGAGGCTACTTATGGATTGTTAGACTGATTTGGATTTAATCGCTTTATATTACTGTTGGTAAGTCGTCATATTTTATTACTTAATGGATAAGTTCGGGGGTGGCAGTAGCTCAGTAGGTAGAGTTCCCACCCAGCAACTGCAAGGTGAAGGTTGAAGTCCGCTCCTCCCTTGGAATGTTTTTTTTATTTTAGTGCCCTTGAGCAAGACATCTAACCCCAAATTGCTCCCGTTGAGCAGGTTGGCTTGCATGGCTGCCTCTGCCAATAGTATGATGATATGTAAGTCACTTTGGTTTGTGTTTGACACTATTTGTGTTAGACACTATTGATTTACAAATGCAGAAGACATCTGACAGCTTGAAGTCATCACAGAATTGACGCAGAAGGATTGGAAGATGAACTTTGTGTACAGATAAGGTAGGGAAGTGTGCACATTTTTTGTTTGTTTTGTATTAAGTTTCATAGCTGCTACGGTTCGTGCTACAGTTCGTGCTACAGGGGTTAGCATGCCCAACTCCAGAGGTCACCACTCGCCACTGATCCATGGATACGTCCAGGTTTTCAATGGCATTCTGTAGCAACAGATCCCACTCCCTACAACACAACATGTCCTCCTCTCTGGGCATCTGCTTGCACCTCTTGCAAGAACAACAAAAGTCCCCCAAAATTCTTAGTCTAGCCTTGGCAGCAACTTAGCATGGCTGCTCACCTTCTTCATCCGCTTTGTCTTCTCATCCATGTCCTGTGTCCGTGTATTCTTGCTTAAACCGGTAGCCAGTGCCGTCAAAGTGAAAGTATAATTCTTCGTCTTCGCAATCATTATAAGAATCCATCGTCCAAGTTATTTGTGCTAATAGTAGCCTACGTTGTTGCAGGTAAACAAACGCAGGCTGCTCATCTAGATAATTTTGTAAATAGCCGGCACTTAATTCCCATCCACCGACACATATTCCTCCACAGTAGCAGAGAAAACAAACCAGAGGAATACATATGTCCAAGCCATGCCAAGAAAGTCAAAATGTTCGGATTGCGATACATTTCACAGGAGAGCAGTGTACACCCTTAGCCTCCCATCTCGGAAAAGTCACATTTATCGTAGTTTTTCCAAAGCATTGCCCGGTTGACTTCTATTGTAGACCAGTGAGAGCCTGCAGGAAAACTGTAGAAAGCTCAACCGGTCAGTGAAATTATGGTCTCTATGTGTTGCATGGTAGAAAGTCCACAAATAAGGTCTACGGTCCAAAATAGCTAACTTATCCTTTAAACGATAATCTTGTAACGTTACAAAGCGAACCCTTTTTAGATTAGGCTACAGCCACCGTGTGATACACTTTATGGCCTTACTGCCCAGACTTCTGCTGTCACAAAAGCAACTAACCCTTAAAATGCCATAGGCTCCATTTTATGGTGTGCTAGCTAATGACCATGGCGAACATTGGAAATGGATTCAAGTTCTGTGGTTGACGTATGCTTTATGGATGGCTTCCTTGGCGGAGGTCTGCGCTCTACTGAGCACATTTTCTAGTTTTTTTTATATTGATAAAGGGTCCGGCTCTCGGAGGTGCAGCATTAACTGCTGCTGTGACATACTGCTTTTTTGGGATGGTGAAACCCGAACGGAGGCCACCGGTCTTTTCCGTCGTACTCCGGTTTTGTCATTTTCTCACACAGAGAATGGAATGACAAGCACATTTACTTGCACATCAGTATTCATTAAGGGCGTTTCATTAACCATTGTTAAAAAAACATGAATTGTGGGAGTTAACGGGGTGGTATATGAGGCTTGTGCACGTGCACAACCTTTCAAGTTGATTTATAAAGGGGAAATTGCGTGCAGGTGTGCGCACTTAGTGTGGAAGCCACGCAGAGTTTTATAAATGAGGCCCCAGGTCACTCAATTTAAACTGCCATATTGAAAGAAATATTAATACATTGATATGAAAAGCTTTTATGGTAATTCTTTTTCAATGTTTCAGTTGAAAATAACGACCCCGAGACGTTCAATGATAGTTACATACACATTTTCTCCAAATTTTTAGATATGGTTAAGTATATTAATAATATGTTTTATTTATTTAAATATTGACATTGGCTTGTTATTCACTTTACACACTATGACTCAGGTTTTCAAATCTTTGGTGAGTGATGTTTGCAACTTTGTGATGACTTGTGTATTTGTCCCAAGCACTACTGTGTATTTGTAAAGCTCAAACACAGTTTGATCTAATTTGTTTTACATTAAGCATTGGAATTGAACTCTGACACAATCATATAGCTCTTATAATTTTGATATTGTATTAGTTGTATCAACTGAATAGTAGTCTTTATGTTAATGTAACTTAATTTAATCAGGTTGTCCAACTGACTTTATGGTCATAAACCTACAGGGCAGACATATTGTAACACACACATCAACAGTAAAAACCATAATGTCCTTATAATGGCAAAAGCATGAAAGTTTTGTATCAAATCCGTTTTGATAGAGCTTGCAGGGAATCTTTTTTTTTGTACATCAAGACACTTCACTCACATTCCCCCACATGAGACCAGGCCTTGATATGAACACACTGCCACATTGAACTACAACTGTCAACGTATAGGCCTACAACACCCAACTATCACGTAGTCCACGCAGTAACACAAACCCTGTCATGCTCTCAATGCTTCATTTGATACAAACGGCATAATCCAGACTAAAGTTGATAAGAACTTTACAGTAAAGAGTTTATATCTGTGTTTCTGACCATTTGTTGCGTTAGTGGAACAAAACAACACAATGTTTTATTAAACTCTATGAATTCATACACAGTCAGGCTACATTTCAAACGGATCACTTTGTTTGAAATTATTTGGGATGTGTCATACTCTGAAATGTATTATGATGAAGTTATTGACATTATTTCTGAGAGTGTTCTGAGTGTGAAATAAACACATTTGCAGGAACAAAGACAGTCACATTTTTTAAATAAATCCTTTGATGTGTAAATTCAGTCTCTAATGGATAACAGTGCTGAAGACATGATCAAATCATTCAAGTTCCAATAAAAAAAAAAAGCCCCAACATTTCCCTGAACTCTTGTTTGGTGGGTTGCACTGCCCTCTGCCTGTCTAACCAGAATGTACCAAAGGTAGTGCCTAGTGGTGTTGAACAATAGTCCTGTGCACTAAATTGACTCCTGTGCAGGATTGAGTCCAATGATGTAGTCCAGAGATGTATAATCTCCATGTGCAATATAGTGCATAGTGCATATAATTGACGGTTTGTGTCCTGTCTCTTTACATAGTTTTTTTAATGTATATTCCGTCATGTAATATTTCCATATATAATAGTTATTTTGTTCCTATAGAGACTGATACTTTCATCCTCTGTTAGCTCATATGTCCTCTCCACATCTATATCATCATGTACTGTTAATCAGCAGTTTGACATCATCGTGGTGGATAACCCAGTATGTCCTGTTGTCCCTCCCTTCAAATGTCCAAAATAGAGGCTTTGGTCCTGAGCGATAGCACAGGCATCTAAAAACTCCTTCCAAAACGTTCTAAAACCAGTGTTGGATTTTAAACTAAAGTTTGTCTCATGGGGGAGCCAAACATCAACCTTTCAACCAAAAACGTATTCCAACCACAACCAGGCCTTTTTAAATATCAGAGTCACTTTTTTCAGCTAGTACAATACATATACAGGACTTTGTCTTGGTGACATTGATGAGATATCAACTTACAAAGTGACAGTACATACTGACACACAGTATAGGGACAACAGGCACTCACATAGTGTGCAAGGAGACAAAGCAGACGTGATATAGAGTACACAATACGCAACAAACATACAGCAGAAAGCCAAAACATTCACATTTTCATTCTATTGTAACTGTAAATGAGTAGGGACTTTTTTTGTGTGCACATCCAGTCGGTCCATGTGTCAAGAGGTAAGTCATCTAGTTTGACAACACAAAACAAAAAGTCCTCTTCCCATATTTGTGAATTCAGTACAGCACTCCTCTTCTCTTTAAAATCCATCTTTGGACATCCAGAGGAAAGACTGAAAAGCTCTCAGAGAATACAGGTGTAGTTTATCACAGCATGTCTTAGTTCAGGCTGTGGTACCTTGGTCTGCTGACTTCTGACTAGTTGCTGATCCTATAAACCAGGCGCCTGCCTGATTTATAGGATCAGCAACTAGTCAGAAGTCAGCAGATTGTATGTAAATATTTGGTTTGAGATCCAGCACTAAGAGGAAAGTGCAATTATCTCAGACTAGGTAAACTGGAGTTTCATTCATTAGCTCAGAGGAATAAACTGTTTCAAGGGCCCTTTGAGATTGTAGGTGACAATCTCAGTTCTAACCTTCAATTTACAACAAACAAAATTCAGAAGCTCAGAAGCTGAGCCTACTGTGATAAGTAGATACACAAAGTTACTGAGGTCCTGCCTTTGATACCAGCCGGCATCATGAAGAAATATTGAAAAGCTCTTAGACAACAAGTTCTAAAGCAGTATGACCCAGTGGCTCAAAGTGATAGACAGCTGTCTGTGAATGTTGATGTTCAAAGCTTAGGCTGACTTTCCACTCTTGGATTGTAAGTCATTTCTGAAAGCCAACATCCAAACCAAAGACTGAAAAGCTCTGAGAAAATACTCTGAATCTGTGTGACCCAGTGGCTCAAAGAGCTGCACAGCAACTTGGAAGGTTTAAGGTTCTGGGTTCAAGGGCTAGGCCCAGTTTCCACTCTCAGGTTGTCTGGAACTTTTGAAAGCCAACAGTACAAATTGAAAACCTCTGAGAATAAATTAATCTGAAGCATTATGACACAGCAGAGTTTCTAAGGCTACACGAAGGCTTTGTGGTTATGGGTTCAATCCTGAGTAATATAGTGCATTTTAAAAGCTAGATTATTGACTAAATTGTTGATAGTTTAAAGTTATTGAAAACGACAGCAGTTGCGTCTTGTCACAAGATGGACAAAATGTGATGTTGGCAATTTCCAATGCTATTTTATACTTAACAGGTGGATAATAAGATAAGTTGAGCTGTAGTTCATGACTATGAAAAAAAAAAATCTCAAGCCAGAAATGTCAGTTGTCCCTTTGGCCTATTGCTGTTGATACAATTTGGTTTCTGATATGCTGTGCGTTTCAAGTCAGCAGTGTCAGCCATCCCTTTAGCATATAATTGTCTATACAACTTGGTTTCTGATCTAAGTGGGTTTATCCAAGCTGTGCTATTAGCTCAGAGCAGTAGCCTCCATCCACCCAAAAGATGCCTGAGACTCTGAATATAGTATATACTGTTATGGGCCAGAAAACATACCTCCATAAGTGCTCAAGAACAGTGACCTGGATGACATCGTGCTGGGGATGTGTAATGATGCTCTGATGAAGAACAACAAGCCAGACCAGTGGTCATACTCCTACATCATCCCTCTACCCAAAGCTGGCAACCTGTCCCACACAGACAACTACAGGGGTGTTAGTCTGTCGTGCATTGCTGCAAAGATGAACAACAGGATGATTCTGAACCGCTTGACAGATGCCATCGATCCTCATCTCCAGGACAACTAGAACGGATTCCAAGCAAAACGGTCCACTCTTGCTCAAATTCTGGCTCTCAGGCGCATTATCGAGGAGGTGAAGTCCAACAACCTGTCAGCAGTGTTGACGTTTATTTACTTCAAGAAGGCATTCGATTCTATCCATTGGGGCAAGATGATGAGAATCTTGAAGGCCTACGGAGTACCACCCCGTCTGCTCTGTGCAATTGAGTCGATGCACACCAACATACGTGCTAAGGTGATAACAATGGATGGTGAAACTGATTGATTCATGATCACAGCAGGGGTTCCAAAAGTGAATACACTAGCCCCCTTCCTGTTCATCATCGTCCTTGACTTTGCACTGCGGCGAGCCACAGTCAGGCGGGAGGCCGAGCTTGGATTTACCATCACTCCAAGGAGGTCAAGACACCGTCCAGCAGTTGTGGAGACTGGATTTTGCGGACAACATTGCACTGCTCTCTGACGAGCTAGGACAGGCGCAAGAACTGCTCCTCTAAGTGGAGGCTGAATGCAGTCAGGAACACAGAGGTTGTCATGTACAACACACCTGAGCAAGCACCCCTGAAGACACTGGAAGGTTGAGAGCTGAAGGGGGCCAAGGACTTCAAATATCTTGGGTCCTGGATCAACTAATCTGAGCAGGACATCAAAATACGGAAGGTCAAGAAGTGGGAGGTTATCAATGACCTGAAGAAGATCTGGGGCTCTAACAGGTGAGAATCTAAATATTCTACTTCCTTGCCCCCGCGGAGTCTGTCCTGCTCTACGACATGGACAGTCATGGACCCTCACCCCCACCTTTGAGAAGTCCCTCAATTGTTGCTACACCCGCATGTTGCGGGTGGCACTTGGCATCTCCTGGCGGGAACATGCGAACAACACCATCCTTTGCTGCAAGCTCCCAAGGGTTGGTGACAAGATAGCAGCATACAGAATGCAGGTAATTGCCAGATGCACCCAGAGCTCAGGGCCCATCAAGGTCTCCTGTGGGAACCAACTCACGGCAAGAAGAAGCGCTGCAGGCAGAAGACCTTGTATGTCGGGGTACTGAAAAAGGACACCGAAGGCCAGTAAGCTGGCCAGCCTCATGGTGGAGCGCAGTGTGTGGAGCAGCCTTTTGAAAGTCCGACTGAGGCTGACCAAGTAGTTAGTAATATATACTATAAAAGGTAAGTAAGCCAGTGGTGAGCGATCATAATAAGCTATAAATGCGACGCATGCCCTAGGCATTTGAAAATGATGAGAGCATTTACATATTAACATTTCATTTTCATTACATTTTTCTGTGTCTTATTGTATTCTAATTAGCACAAGTATTGTTTACATTAAAACGTGTCATTTAAATGTTTGTTTCTTACTGTCCAAGTGTTTTATTATCAAACTGCAATACCGCACGCGATGCAGTGGGAACGCAGTAAATAATCCTCGCCGTGAGCCTTGTGGGGCTCCGTAGAGAAGCTGCCAGGCTTATTTTGCGCACGCGCTCTCAGTCATTACCAGTCATATTCATATAGTAATGCCTGTATCCTCTTACCAACAGAATGGTGGGCAGAAAAACTGTCTGTGAACCAGCTTGTCTTGGAAACACGCTGATTGGCTTTTCCCTCGCCCGGTTAGCTCAGTGACACTCAAACTTACTCTGTCAAATATGAGCGATACGTTACGTTCTGTACCGTTTTCTATGAGGACGTTTGAAAAAGAAAAGGGAATATCATTGCAAAAGGACGTCTTGGAGTATTCTGTGAGGGAAATGAAGAGAACAGCAGAGCAAAGACAAGGAGAAGAGTTTGACCGTGTCCAGGTAGAGGAGCAGGAGAACCCAGCAGGTAGAGGAGGAGGAGAACCCAGTAGGTAGAGGAGCAGGAGAACCCAGCAAGTAGAGGAGCAGGAGAACCCAGAAGGTAGAAGAGAGAGGCTGCTTATCAAAATCTTTATTTCAAAGTGTTGACACTATTGATTTACAAATGCAGAAGACATTCGACAGCTTCTATGACAAAATCATCACA
>OMOT01074627.1:0-17109 GCA_900312575.1 Acanthochaenus luetkenii | reverse complement strand
ATCTCCCAGGTATTTTGCATACTCCTCAGCATGTCTAGTTGAGTAATGACGTCTGATGTTATACTCCTTGTGCACTGCAACTTTATCCGTGTATATTAGCCCACAAGTGTTAAAAAATATAAAACGCCCAGATGCATGTGAGAACAAACGCGCAGGCCGCACTAACACCAAGCTTTGATTTCAGGCAGGGGGCCACAAAATATCGTTCCGGGTGCCGCAATTGGCCCCCGGGCCGCGAGTCTGAGACCCCTGGTCTAGAATGTTGATACACTACTTAGGCCTGAAATGTAGTATAAGTCCAATATGTGCATGTCCAGTACTCGGAGCACTTTACTTTGATAGGGAGTGTTACCTTTTGTTGTTGTACATTTTTTGAGTGTCAAAACCTAAATATAGATTGCTGTAGTAAACATTTTGAATTAATACATTTTCCCAACTTTGATTTCAGTGTTTAATACTTTAAGAAGCAATATGTCTTACACAGCCTTAACAGGGTCAATGTCCTCTCTGTCTTCAGTTTCAAATCCTGCATCCACATTAATTGTTTCTTCAGGCTCCTTCACTGGATTATCACAGTTGTAACAGTTTTTCTCTGAATGTGTTATATTGATGAGGTATTTATCTTTATTTTTAGAGTTGAACAAACCTAAAAGAAAGGGACATCTAGTTTTATGTCAAACCCAGCATACAATATTTCTAATAATATATATTTTTAGCAAGCATTATGACATTATAACATTGAATGGAATGTAAGCTTTGGCATTGTAAGCCTATTAACTCCTGGGAACTTGTCCATTAGGGCATCTTTTTCTTACACGATGGAAAGAAAGGGATTTGTTTTTAGCACAGCCATAGCCAGTAAAAGAGTTTCATTGGTCAGGTGGATGCCATGTCACTGTACATTGTAGTCACCAGGCCCTATTTAAAGGGGTTTCAGCTCTCGTATTATTTTATTTAACCATCCTAAAATATTGTAAAAAACATTGAAGCTGAAGTTTGAATTTTAATATTGGATAGATGGCAGGTCAGGACCCTGCTGACACCACTGCTCAATTTACCGTAACAGAGTTGACAGCTGTATGCTTCTAGGCTACAAGTCACCGTCACTGCCTGAAATTTGCTTTAATGCAAAAGATCAGGCAGTTTGAAAAAAGTAGAATAGTGTGAACACACCAGTATTTATTCACATTTATTTTTATCTTCAGTCTGCATATGGACAATGTAAAACAAAACCTTAGAAGAAATCTTGACAGCATACTTTGCAGCAAAAATCTACTGGCTATGATATGATGTCTTCCTCTTTGGAGAAAGAGTCAAGCAATATGTCTAAAGAAAAGTTCCTCAAAAGGTGGATTTGTTTTCCTCCAAATTAACTTTTTGAGTCTCAGATATGGATTGCTATATTTTTACTTCCACTGAGGAGGTTATGTTTTCGCTCCTGTTAGTTTGTCTGTCTGTCTGTCAGCAGGATACCTCAAAAAGGGTTTGGGTCAAGGAAAAACTGATTAGATTTTGGTGGTGATCTGGATCTGGCATTTCCACCATTCGCTGATAATTGTAATTAACTATAAAACTAACAGAGGAAGATTCCAAATCCTATGGGTATGTTTGCAGGGTCAAGAAAGAATTTTGTCTTCTAATGTAAGTGATAGGAACGATATCTCTGGGTGTAACACCAAGTTGGATAATTGTTCAGTGTTGGCGGAGGATCTCACAGTGCCTTCTACTTAAGCATTTTCCCTTTTGCATATGTGCTACATTCAAACATCAGCTTGGCAAGTCTCAGCCAGCAAACTACTACAAGTTGAGCTTGTACAGAGGGGCAAATACTTGTAGGAAGAAGAGCTCTTCAGTGACTTCTTTAGATATACCTGTTTTCTATATCTCCAAGAAGGAAAGCATCTTATCAGTACCTGTTCATGACTAGCCACTTTTTGCTGTCAAGATTTCCTCCAAGATTTGACATTATCGTTTGAACTGAAAATACAAGTAAATGCAAGTGAATAACAGTGACGTCTTGCCGTTTGGTCAACCTGAGATGGTGCCGGATCAGAACAGAAGCAGACTATGACTATGAGTATGGAAGCAGTCAGGGTTCGAACTATGATTTGGCTTTCGTTAAAGAGTCTCAAAACAGCATGAGTTGCAGGATCTGTATTTTATTTCTTGCATATTGTTCTAATAACTGCATAGCAACAGATGAACATTTATTTTGGCCAACTTGAGATGGACGTACCCTTTCCGCTGCAGTAGCTTTCTTCATATGTAGATTGACTACATGCTGCCTTTGTCTCCAAACGAGTAATGTTGCAAATTCCTATGAATGCAAACAGTCAGAGCTTAGCATGATATATATCCACCTATCTAGTTATACAGAAAGACAACATTTCAAACATCTAAAAATATTTGTATGTTGTCTAAGTATTTTGAGTATTTGAAACCACTAACAATTGTAAATTTGGGGAATTTCAGTTCATCAATAGGCTGAACTAAGGTTGGTTGACTCAAGTGAATTGTAAAAGATATAGGCCTACCTTTATAAGTTTGATTGAAGGGACACTTCTCTGAGCTAGAATCTGGGTTATAACAGGATTTCTTATTAACAATAGAAGAAATTCTTTAGGTTTGCTTCTCTTGGCAGCTTTGATCATACCTCATTTACAGCATAGAACCACGGCCCAAGCAAGTTTTTCACAAATTATATTTTACTTTTAACTCCTTAAAGCTTAGTTGACTTTAGAAAACAATGTTTTGCTTCTACAACAACATTGTGATCAACAGATAAATGTGCTCATCTCTTTGTTACCTTTGTTTAGGAGAACATCCAGAGTTTCTTTGCACTGCTTCCCAAGCAGGACATATAGACACAATTTCTGATTGACATGCCATTGTGAAATGTAGAGTAGATGAGAACCATCAGCTATCTGCTTCAACTGTGGTCTCCATCTGCAATTTTCTGTTCATTAAATACAGACACAGTTAGATTTTTGTTTGCTGCTATAAGATGTTTTATTCATTTTTATTTTGGCATTCAGTATAACAAGTAGGTTGTACCCACCTTTTTGTGTAGCTGTTGTATTTTTCAGAAACACTGCGCAAAAGTCAACATTTGTTGCTGTGAGGAAAATAATATTGATGTTTGGACAACATATAATAATTTAATAATACTAGACTTTATCAATGTAGCAATTACCTAGAAGCAGAGTAAAACATTGTTTTGTCAAAAGTCATAATATCCAGGAATGGTTAAATCACGGTCGCTTTAATTCAATAAGCACAACAGGTAACCAGGAATTTGAATTTCTTTTATCCACACTTTTTCAGCCATTGCTCATTTCTTTCTATACTCTATTTTGTTCACAATCTAACCGAGGGCCACACTAACCCTCCCTATCAGCCTTCAGGTGGATCTGGTTGTGTTTTTGTTGCTCGCCTTATATCTAAGATTTGGGCAATTTTACACATCTCTGACAATTAAAAAGTGTCAATATACTGTCTGACACACACCTTTTTCCCAATAGGAGGCTCTGTCTGGTTGGATGAGATACAACAGGACAAAGTTTAATTCTTCTGCACTGGCACAGCGTTAAAAATAAATGAGGATTGACCGGTAAATCAATAACTTTACTTTGTGACTCAGATCTCTCTTCAACACCTTGGTCTGATACACCACCTACATTACTGCAGACAATGCACCTAACCGGCGGTGAATCTCATGATCCTTCTTACCCTCACATGTGAATAAGATCCTGAGATACCTGACCTCCTCTACTAGGGGCAGCTGCTCCCCACCCCTGCTGACAACAGCCTAGGTGGTGTTTACATCTTATTTTCCTGAATTGGTAAATGGTTTCCCAGAACCTCTTTGAGGCCACCCAAAAGTCATTCTCCATAGCCTCTCCAAACTCTTCCCATAATCCAGCTTTCACTTCTGGAACTACAGCAGCTGCAGTTTTTTTGGCCTGCCGGTACCTCTCATGGGCCAACCAGGCCTGAAAGGCTTCCTGTTCAGTTTTACAGCCTCCCTCACCACCAGTGTCCACCAGCGCATCCTTGTGTTGCCACCATGACAGGGATGACCACCTTTTGGTCACAGCTTCTAACAGTCACTTTCATGACAGAGGTTTTGAACAGGGTCCATACCAATTCCTGGTCCACAACCTCCTGCAGGAAACAGGAGAAGCTTGTTCGGAGGTGAGAGTTGAAATCATTCCAAACTGATTCTTCCACCAGGCGTTCCCATTTAAGTTTACCAGGCCACTAATGGTCACACGCTTTGGGTAGTGAGCAAAAGACTGAGATCATACAGGCAGCACAAATTAGGTTTCTCTGCAGGGTGGCTGGGCTCACCCTCCATGACAGGGTGAGGAGCTCAGCAATCTGTGGGGACCTCAGAATCGAGCCACTGGTCCTCCGCATTGAAAGGAGCCATTTAAGGAGGTTTGCTATGGATGGCCCTAGGATGCCTCCCTTTGGACGTGTAGAACTGGGAGACTGGGAACGATCGACTAGGAGGAGAGCCCCAGATCAAACCCAGGATGAGCTGGAAGGACTACATCTCCCAGCTGACCTGGGAGGAGGAGCTGGAGGAAGTTAATGGGGAAAGGGATGTCTGGGCTGCTCTGCTCTGCTTGTCCTGCTTACCACTGACCTGCACTTTCATAAAAAAGTGGTTAGAAATAAATAACATTTATAAAAAATATCAATACACTTATCCCTCTCTGGACCAGCTGGAGAATCGTATTGTGCCGTAGTGCAGTATGGTATTGGCCTCAGTGCTAACATAGCATGAATAATTATCTTAGCAAGCTAGCAGGTTGGTGTGTGGGGAGGCCATTCCGGGTGAGTTGTAACATCACAGTTGAAAAAGTCACAGTAGTGAGAGGTGCCAAGTCATGTCAACCCAGAACTCTTGACTGCCAGCACCAGAGAGTACACTGATGAGAATATTCACATAGGGTGCTTCCAAAATTAAATCTACAGGATTAGGTATTGTCCAGTGAATTTGGTGGCAAAGACAAATCAGAAAAATAGCTATTTGCCAGTGGCCAAGAGGGAAAAGTAAAAACAGACAGTTGCTTCTCATTCTCAATACAGATGATGGATGACATAGCCGCTGAGTACCTCCTCAAAGAAGCAAGCAGAAACTCTCCTTCAGATGATAATGATCAATAAACAGATGTCAAACTATAGCTCAAAGTCTGATAGGTCTGGTAGGTCGTAATTACAACCTCTGTGCATTCCAGTGGTCCAGCTAAACAACATAAACATATTGCTCCAAATGCAACAGCCAATGATATTTGGCTTGCTAGTTAGCGTAAAACATTAGCAAATGGAACCGTAATTGTACATTTAAAATTCATTTTTAACTATTTTTATTTTTTGGCTGAAAAGCAAACTGTATTTTGAGGATTATAAACATGTCAAAAGTAACACTGTGTAACATTTACAGTGTATGCTGCAATGTTGGCATGGCGTCATCTCGGAAACCTTGGGGTTGATGTTGTATGTTGGGCGAAGCGCTTGATGTAAAGGAAATGTATGGTGGCTGCTAGGGGCAAATGCACTACAAATAGTGGAAATACAAACAAAAGCCTATTATGGAATAGTATCCTGGTTCTACATCCATCGTCTATACCCGCTTACTCCTATTTAGGGTCACGGGGGGGCTAGAGCCTATTCCAGCATGCATTGGGTGGAAGGCAGGGAAACACCCTGGACAGATTGCCAGTCCATCACAGGAATAACATAGACAGACAAACACAGTCACACCTACACCTACGGGCAATTTAGAGTCGCCAATTCACCTGACCTGCATGTCTTTGGACTGTGGGAGGAAACTGGAGCACCTGGAGGAAACCCACGGGAACACGGGGAGAACATGCAAACTCCACACAGAAAGGGCCAGGGGAGATTTGAACCCAGGACCTTATTACTGTGAGGCGACAGTGCTAACCACTGCGCCACTGTGCCGCCCTATCTGGTTCTACATGTATCACAAATTATATTTAAATGTCCCAGAAAGATACAGTTTTGATCAAATATTCCATAACTTAATGGACCATTAACTCCTGGGCCCACCTTGTCCCAGGACCCGGTACAACTTACCCTGTTGTCCCCCCCTGACAGTGGCCTTGTCCTATGAGGTGCTTACTGAATTTGGCACCAAACTGCGATGAAACCGACATCACCTAGTAGGACTGCAACCCAGTCTAGTAAAACTCATAATCTCTAAAATGTAGATTATGTGTTGTGGACACAAATTATGCGAACGTTACATTCCTCCACCACAAATTGGATTGTGACAATAGCACAGATTGGACATGCCATTTTCACCTTTTCATAATGTGAAAACATTAGCTGACGGTTAAGGTTAGGTAACCAAAACAATGTTGGTTAAAGTTAGGGTTAAGGTTATAGTTAGATTTAGGCCACTAAAACGTTGGTTACGGTTAGGCTCTACTAACTATTTGGCTATGGTTAGGTTTAAAACTTCACTCACAGTAGGGAACAACTTGACATTGGTCGGGGGATTGAACCCAGGTTATCAGAGTTGAAGGCAAGCAATACACCCATCCACCACCCTGACCACAATGCCCTTACTTGCCACTGTGTTATACTGCTGCCTGGTTCTACTCATATCTTCATTACATCGTCTTTTTGTGGTGGGAAAACGTATTTCTCTCACTTTTCATGCATGGAGCATGTATTTCCATTTGAATACATCATGTTCATTTCGTGACATTTTGGGAAACCAGGCTGTACAAACGCTGGAAGCCTAGCATGCAAACAAGTGGGCAGGGAGAACCATTAAGCTTTACAGCTGACACTGGGATTTCCCCTGTTAGCTTACCTTTTCCAGAACGCCCACGACAACTTCCGAAACCTAAATGATTGAGGAATGTTAGTTGACCACCAAGGACTTGTATACTTCTTACAAAGATTACTGCACACACAGCAGATTGGATAATTAGTATTTTTCAATTATTGTTTTCATTTTTGAACAGGCAAACGCATTAAGACTGTAAACAGTGTTATATGCGCATGGCATTGAGTATGACACAAACATTTAAAAAGGTTTGAGGAAAAGGATAAAATGCTCTTTGACTTCATGGTCTTGTCATGTTATGTTAACCTATGTTATGTTAAGGCATATTGGTTTCTTAGGAGAGATTCAAAATACATGTTTGTGTTGTTATGCAGTTATTTGTTCATTTGAAAAAGGTTATTTATAAAAATAAATAATAAGAGCAGGGAAAATATCCCGATAGAGCCAATAGAGGAGGGTTCTTCCATTCCAGTCCTCATGGGCCAGTGTTGACTTTTGGTCCTACATGGTGGTTAAAGAGTAAACCCCAAACCCAAATCTGTGCCATCTACTATTGGCTGATCTTTGGTGCCAGGTGATATTACCACATGGGCCAGTTCAACGCTTGCACCGTTTTGCTACTGTGCAAAACGTTTTCCGGGTTGAACGATATGTTTACTCCCAACGGTGTGAAATGTTTTGCAACGGCCTTTGAGGTGTGTTTGATCCTGTTGGGTGGGTGGGGGCTGTAACCCAGAAGCAGCAGTGATGTACTTAAACTGCTGATTCATCAGCGCACCATAGCTTTACAATCACACAAGTGCTTTGCCTGCGGCACAATTTATGAAGTAATTGAGGACATAAAGAACCTCATTTAATTTGTAAGTAATTTTATTTAGCATAAATTATTGTCAATATTTCTTCTCATAATAACAGTCCGTAACAAATGCTTTGCAACAGGATGTTCAACGCACTATCACTTCCTTTTAAACTTCCTTTTTGCTACGTGTTGGGGCTATTGTCCCTGTTGTACTCTATAGAGGTGACGTCACCTGGCAGCAAAGATCAGCCAATAGCAGATGGCCGTTTCAGTAGCATTCAGGCGTTACACAGATTTGGGTTTAGTTACTCTTTAATGAGGCACACCTGAACCTCATTAACTACCAGGGAGGAACAAAAACCTGCCGGACACTTTCCCTTGGGGAAATCCCCGCTGCCATCTTAATGTTGCCTTACTTATTAGCAAACAAACCTCATATAACAGGACTTTGTCCAAATCATTAGGGTCAACTTTTCAACTAGGCAATAAGCATACACTTCGGATCAGTTATTTTATTTAAAAATGCCAACTTTTACAATTGATTCGCACTGCTCACTATATTGCCTCCTACTGTGACAATATTTTAGCAGAAGAAGACAAAGGGAACCAGTGATATGACCTGCAATTGTACTTTTTTTTAAATTCTAATTGAAATAAGTGCTATTCATTGTTTCGGGAATTGCAAACTAAAGCAGGAGTGTTTCTTTTCTTTTTTTAAAAATATATATTTGTACAACTATTTTTGGTTGTATGGCACAAGGGTTCACAGTTTCCCTCTGTGCCATAAAGTAATACAGCAGATTTCCCCGTAAAATCCGACCTGTGATGGCAGTAGCACACAATGTCAAATGCAGTGTTGAGGCTGGCAGAGGCTGCCAATCTGCCGATCTCGCTGAGATCTATTGATATAATATGTTACGCGTTGCAACTTTAAAATGTATCTCACCTCTGACATTATTGTAAACACTGTGTGTTTGTGTATATCATGTGCAATTGGCCATACCTGTTTCTGTGTGTGCACATGTGCTTATAAGGTGTAGCTGTACGTATGTGTGTTCATGTGTTTGTAGGTATGGTTGTGTATAGGCGTGTGTGTGTGCTTGCTCGAGGGTTCTCTATGTAATAAGTGTACATATGTATGTGTGCTATATGTGATATGCATTTTTATGGTGGTTTACACTACTTTTTGTATGTGTTCTGCTTATATTGTTTTTCATTTAAAATATATTGAGTTTTTACAAATACAATTTGACTTAACTTGACTTGGCAAATAGTGGCCACACATTTTCTGGGAAATATCCCCTTAAACTGCTTGGGTAGCATTTTCAACACTGCTAATAATTGCAAATGATCATACACCTGCCATTAGTGGTGTGACAAGTTGTTTCCATTGGCATGACTGAGAATGCACAACATACACCTGCTGAATATTTTACAGCAAACATAGGATTGATTTTAAAACATATTGCAATAAATGAACAATAGTCTGACATATTTATATAGCCTATGGTATATCCACAACTTTTAAACAATATATTATTTAAATGTGCATCATAAGTTTTACTCACCATGCCGAGTTGGATGGATGAGACCATTGTAGTTATCAACAACAATAAAAGTATGTTTGTGTTTTTTCAAACAACTTTTGATTTTCTTACAATCATTTCTGTTTCTCCTTGGGGCTGAAAAAAGATTCTTAATCAAATCAGATGACAAGGCCTTGGTAATTTACCATATTTCTTTCTTGATAAATGTACAACATTAGATTCAGATTGTTTTCAGTTTTTATGTTAAAAAGATAATGTCTTAAGAGAATGATACAATGCAATACATCCTCACTTGTTTGAGGATGTAGGACTTGTATATATATTGACTTATAGTGTCTACTCACAAACAGAGCAGCTCCAGAGAAGAACCACCAACAAAACCCAAGTCATCCAACTCTTTTGTTTCAAGTTCTTCTGATGGCATGATGTCTCAATCATATTTGAGTAGTCAGGGTGCATTATCTATTCACTGCCCTTTTTCATTAAAGATACAATATATGAATAACAATAACATAATTCCAAAGTACTTTTTCTGTAATAGATTTATAATATAATGCCACTCTACTGAAACGGTCTATGATCTTTCATCCCTATGGAATGAAGTATTTTAATTCTTACCTTCCTCTGGTTTAGGTAACACCAAAGCACTGGAAGAACAGGAGTGCTTGCCAAGAGTGAATTCACTTTTTGGCCAGATAATGTCTAAAACTCACTTTGCATAGCCACCCGCTGCTAAAATTTGCCTTGCAAACGTACAGTGACTGAAGACAACAACAAAACATTTGAATCCTCATGCCACTTTCCTATGCAAAAAACGACAACAAAAAAACCCATATAATTACACTTGGATGAATGTCCAGTAATTACATAACCCTAAAGATGTCGCCACAACCGAGGAGCAAATATTCTACAAGATCTGATTGTCTGCATAAAGTAATAAACAGGTTTCGGGGAATGAATGGTAGTTGTAATGTAGGTCACCTGTGTAAATTACACTATTGTCTGCTTGGACTGAAATATGCTGTGTTGTGTAAATACTCTGGACAAGAGTGCGCTAAGCTAAGCTAGCTATCTACCGGGTAAGTGAGATTTGTGACGTGCTCTGACAGAATCAGGCGAAGTTGGAATGGCTGATTTGCATAGAAGTACCATTTCATTTTACCACGTTGATTCTCGTCCATTTTAGGTTTTTCTCAGACTTTCAGACTGACGAGAAGGTCAAGCCATTCAGGACTCCCTATGTCCCACTCCCTCCACAAGTCAGAGTCAAAGCAGTGAGATAGGTAATCGTGTTAGGGGTAGTCAGGATGTTCTTTGTGACATACAACTCTGGAAAAAATATAAGAGACTGAGACCACAACAAAAATCTCAGTTAAACCATTTTTTCATGATTAAAAATGCTTTAAGCTGTATAAACTTGTCTAAAAACATTATATGAGATGTGTACATAAGCAGATATTTAGTGAATTGCATTCAAAAGTAAAATGTGTAAATGAAAATGGAAATCTTGTAATCTCATTGGGAGGGGGGCGTGCAATGTTTTGTTATTTAAATAAATGGGTACATACTGGTCTTAATGATGACATCTATCTTAACAGGTGCTCCATGACCTGTAAAATGTTTCATATATATATTTTAAAAAAGACCACCCTATTTAAAAATGCATTGGCTTTAATCCCACATCCGTCTCACCCTTCTTCCCTCAATTGGAAATACATGGTATTGCATGTAGTGAAACTGATGTGGGATGAGAGACAATGCATTTTTAAATATTGGTCTTTATTTAAAAAATCTACATATGAAAAATGCTTATTTTTTCATGAAAATTTTAATTTGTTAATTTTTAATTGTATATGAATTGTATTCACTTATGAATATCTGCGTATATATGTACACATCATATAACGACATAGTATGTGTTTATAGACAAGTTTATACAGCTTAAAGCATTTTTAATCATGAAAAACTGTCACGACACCGTCTGGACTTCACTGTCTGTGTGGGTCCAAACCTTGAATAACCGTAACAAAAACTTGGTTTAACTGATAATGTTGATGTGGTCTCTTAATTTTTGTCCAGAGCTGTAATTTGATACATTAAGTAAATGTAAGAAAAACGACAACAAAAAGAAAAAGAAAAAAAAGACATTCTTACATTTTAGAAGCCTATTCTTAATGCTAAGAACATGGAAAGTGTGCCACCTTGTGAATTACTTTTGTATTATATCTTACTTAAACCTATTCTATATAGAATTGTTCTACATGTTGTTTAGCATGTTCTACTTACTTTTTAGAGGAAGATGCAGATTTTATTATTCCAAGTGATGACCTATTATATTATAAATGAATGAATCTTTATTTCGAACAACAAAAACATTTTAGAATAATATATGAAATATGAAATAAAAATAATGTAAACATAACTTATACAAGGCTTGCTTGAAATGGGATAGGAAGAAGCAAAGGCTTATCTAGTCCTACCCCCATTCTCAACTGTTAAACTACATTATACTCAAGAAAATAATAGTACAATGAACATATTACCTGACATGTTTACTCTGTTTAGCCTAATATATATCTTATATATCTTACATGCTGAAATGTAAAAGCACTTTGGGCTACATTGTTTGTATGGCAGATTAAAGTGTCGCAGTATTATCAGAGACAGCCTTGAGAAGGAATGGCGGGATGAATGGAACAAAGAGGAAGACAGTATTTCACTCTTGAGAGCAGAAGTATTTATATGAGTGGTGCTGTTGAACCGACTAGACTGCGATTAGACCACGGTGGTTTGAATAGTGGATCAAGATGGGTTATGCGAGTGTGGTCAGCTTGAGACTGTCCATGTTTGACGAGGCTGCACGAAGTACAGTAAAGAGAGGGAGATACATGTTGAGGAAGTAGTTCAACTGTGTGTTTCTCTTTCTCATGAAACTCTGCTAAGTCAAAGTAAGAATCGGCAGTTAATTGGAAGACGAGTCTTGTTTTATATCCGCGGGTATAAACTGAGCATATAAATAATATACTTTTGACCGGTGGGTGGCAGTAATACACCATGTGTCCAAGATGCCGAAAAGAACTAATTCGACGAAGAAGTGCAGACCGGAAGCAGGCCTTGGCAGAGAGCATGAAAACATATTGACCTAGTTACCGTACAGCGGCCGTAAGTAAATACTACCGCAGACATACTTGGGGAATATACTTATTAGCAAGATTCCTGTATATCGGTTATGTGAGTATTGTGCCCACATACAGAGGATGTGTACTAAACTGGATACTGCACGCGTGTAACGTTACTTGCTGAAAGCGAAAATTAACCCGACATAAGATAAATTCAGACGTTATTGCTACAGTAACGTTACTCGACATGGATGAGTTTGAATAGCTCTCTGTGAACTCTAGCCCCGATTCGTACGAGATAAAGTAACGTCGTTTTTAAAAATGTATGCCAGTTTAATGTTTCCTTGTAATGGTCAAAGGTGAAACAGGATGCATCATGCAAGACCTTCCGTCAATCTTTGGGGTCTTCTGGTAAATTCGGCATGTAGATGAACCACCTAGCGGTACTTTATTTCAATAAAATGTCAGCTTTTGGAATCGGTTCACCCTGCTTGCTACCGCCCTCTACGGTGTTTTTTGATGGAAGACGCTTGTTGGAATGACAGGCGAGCCAATATTAAAGTTTAAATTGTATGTAAGTGCTGCGTGGTGTATTATACACCGTGTATTGGATGTGTGCCGAATAGAGAGTTGACCTAAAATTTCTTATTGTAACGTTACATGTGTACGAGGTATCTAGGCTACCGTTGCCGTTAAGCAAGACAACACTGGCAGATTCTTGAATGGACGCTGGCGTGAAGTTCTCTGTACAATAGAAGGGCATGGCTGACATCAACAAATATGTCATTCGTCGTCGAGTTACTTCAGTTATGAACTGGAAACCGATGTTGGAGGTTCATTAGTTAAGTTAGTTGTATTCATATAACAGCAAGCTTTAGACCAGAATATGTGCCCAATGAAATTGAATTGCAACCATGGAATTTTTGGTATTTTGTAAGACCATATGCAACACCTATTTATTTAGTACAGCTTAGTCTGCACCAGCTTTCACTGCGCCAGCTATGCCTTTCTATTCATTTGCTTCCCTGCAGTCTGTCATTTACCCTTTGCCCCTTGTGTTGTCCTGGACCTCTCGCATCCACGCCAGTGTGCACATTCATTTAGATGTGGTGGCTCCTCACTGCTGGAAAGTTGTCCCCATAACGAAAAAAAACAAGTATTTGCAATGAAAATTCATCATTTGACCTTGTTGCTCAACCTTCACAAAAAACAATGACTGCAATTTGCACAATTTCCCATGAAGCATGATATAAATACTCAAAGAAAAGAGCTGTTCTTACACTGCAACAGCCACTGTAACTGATCCTGGAATAGGTCCAGGAGTGAGCCTGGGTCTAATTCACATTTTGTAGGAAGAACAGGATGCCATCTCCTTGATACAACTTGGCAGTGGCGCCCCCATAAATGTTTCACAGGGGTGGCCAAATGGGGCCACTGAAAGTCTTGGGGTGGCACACTAAAAGCTATAACAGAATTTCAGGAATTCGATTATGCTGTTGTAGTATATAGGCTAGCTGAAAACAATGTCAATATGAGAGTTAAGGAATCGCATACTGATATACATTGTTTTCTTATTTTACAGTTAATGTTACTGATGATCTGATATGCATAGACTAATACTGGTACAGTTAACATTTTGAGTTCCACAACAATCCATTTTAATGTATCTGTATATACTGTACATGTTAGGCGATTCATTGCACCATACCACACAAATTCCCTTTGTCAATCTCTTTTCTTATATGTTGAGTTAAATAAAGTAAACGTGTGTCTGTAGAGTATGACTTTCTAAGTCCTGACTGAAACGTATACATAAGGTTATTCTTGCTCAAGTAGTCATAGAGCTGTTGATTGACTATTTCTAAGACAATATCTTGTCTAACTGCACACAGTATTGAAACAGGTCTGTAGTTACCTGGATCATTCTTGTTCCCTTTTTTGTGAAAGGGAATAACCATAGCCCTTTTCAGGTATTTAGGAAATATTCCCAAAGCAACAGAGGTTAAAAATGTGAAATTCTATGTCTCTCATACAAGAGAGAATATATCCTGTCCAGGCCAGTTGCTTTGGAGCATTTAAAGGTTTGAAAGATTCTTTGCTATCACATCCACTGTGACCCTTTGTTATGTGAATGAGTTCAGGCAGACTCCTAGATTTGCATAACATGTCTTGACTAGATCAATCCCAAATAATCCAGGGAAGGACAGTAAATTAAAAGCCACATTTTTAGCTATAGATGTGAAGTAGTTGATAAAATGATTGGCCACCTGGTGTTTGATAAAAAACATGTCGTTATTAATGCTTAGCCCGATGTTGCTAGTTTTATTGATATTAGAATTACCAGGCCCCAGATCCTTTAAGGATTTCCATAATTTCTTTGGGTTATTTTTGTTGTCTGAGATTTGATTTTATAACGGTCCTTTTTTGTTTTGACAAGCTCCTGAGCTTTATTCCTCAGACCTTTGAACAAATTTAAATCTTCCTGAGCTTTAGTCCTGATATTTTTTAAGGGCATTTTCCCTTGCCTTAAGGAATGCTTTTCATATTAAGGGACACCACATTGTGTCCCTGTTCCATGTGATTCGATGCAACGTATTGGCACAGGGAATATTTAAACAATGTTTGTAGCTTAATCGTCCTCTCTCTTTCTGTTTAGGATATGTCTGTAGGTTGCCTGAGGTGGGTGCTAAGCCATGCAGTAAGGACTATGTGTGGTAGTGGTAGTCCTGGCTATTGGACACCAGCATCAAGGTTTCTCATAGGCAGTGAGAGATCTAACAACGTCGTCCCCTCCTGGAGATGGTCTCTATTCTCCACTACAGTAGATGACTCTGTACAAAGTCCTGCGGCCAAGAAAAAAAAGCAGGATCCCCGGGCTCGTGCCACAATTGGCAGCGTCGGACGCAAGATCCAGGCGCGCCACCTACAGGTGATCAGTGAGACGGGCGAGAACCTGGGCACCATGCACCGTGCGGACGTCATCAGACTCATGGATGAGCAGGGTCTCAAACTGGTGCTTCTCAGTGAACACAAAGATCCTCCCGTCTACCGACTGATGAGTGGCAAACAGATTCACGAAGAACAGCTGAAGTTGCGTGAGAAACAGAAAGCTAAGGCAGGTATGTATTTTCCTACCAGGGACCTGGGGCTTCATTGAAAAAGAGGTTTTTGGGCCCAGATTTTGTGCTTGGAACCAAATCTGAGCAGAGTAAAAACGGGCACATTCCAGTCTTGGAACAGGTAGACTGTCTGATGAAGAGCACTGCGCTCGAAACCTCAACTGTCTTGATGTTAACAAATGTATACACCTTGAGAGCAGCTTTCAGTGCGCAGACTAAGGAATATACATTTACACCTAGACAAGTGAGGTTTCTTCTGTGCTGAAAACCTCGCCTGTCTAGGTGTTAATTAATGTATACACATTGGGAGCAGCTTTGAGTGTGCTTATTCTGCTTTTGTTAGATGAAACCATATCTCAAAGTTGGGATTTCAAAAAAAAAAAAAAACTGTCAAAATGTCAATGCTATTAACTAACTCATTACAATGGAACACAGCAATTTGATCCGATGAAAATTTGAACAGATGCTACTGAGGTACTCCCAACAGCGAATGCACACTGACAACATAAAGTATGTGAAATGGGACTGTACTTTCTCCGCAGCCCCTGTGCAGGTGAAGGAGCTCACCTTTTCTTCTGATATCGCTACCCATGACCTTACAACCAAGCTCAAACAAGTCCAGAGCTGGCTAGACAAGAAGCACCATGTAAGAATAACTCTGCGATCAAGACGCAGGGAACCCACAATCTCCCTGGTGAGGAAAAACTCTCATGAAGTTGGGTAGTCAAAAGACCAAAAGATGTTATTCAACCTAATATGGGTTCGACTTGCAACAAAAGGATAGTGGGCACAGATGGATGTAAGAACTTAAATGATGTAGACAGACGGTAGAGTAACTACATACATTTTTAGCTGAAGAACAGTGTATTTGGACATGAAACACATTAATCTAGTTAAAAATCGAACATGACCTTTATGAATATTAGCATTTTATGTAGATATTTGCCATGTTACCAGATATGCTCAAGTCTACTCCTACTGGGTCTGAAACCAGTACTATTAGCTATTGATAAGTAGACTCACAAGTCAGTCTTTAAACGCTTCGTTCAACTAGAGACTGAAGGCATTCAACCAGGTTTCGTTGTTAAAACTGGGCGGAAACAATTCTAGAGTAAAAAAAAAAATGCATTGCAGAATAGGCTTGGGACAGTATAAGAATTTAAAAACCGGTTTGATATGTTGCCCAATACCGGCTTACAAAGGTAATATTGACTTCTCACGTTGTTTTTTATTTCTCAGCACAAACATTCAATCATTCTTTGAAAAAGTTTACCATGTTAAATGCAACAGCAATATAGTTTGGTATAGGTTGACATAAAAATACATAAAATAAGGCTCCAGCCTAGTGCAACAGGTAGGCTAAACGTTTTAGAAAATAAAAACTATTACATAGAAAAAAACTAGTTAAATAAAACATCATTGGCATCAAAATAAATAAAAAAGTCAAATGTGTCGGCTATGAAAAGTTTAAGAAAAAGCAAATTGTAAACATTTATGTAAACTTCAAATACAAAATAGAAAAACAAATAGTACAATTAATTAAATGGGCATGTATTTGTCTCAGTACTACTCGCACTTAGTGCAATCAGAATATAAAATGCTATTTAAAGCCTGCGTGGCACAGGTCTAGGTACTTCAGGGCGTGATAGCCTTCAGATTCACAAGCATGTCCACTTTGTCCGGCTTCAGAAGAGAC
>OMOT01074621.1:0-10947 GCA_900312575.1 Acanthochaenus luetkenii | reverse complement strand
TCTCTCTCTCTCTCTCTCTCTCTCTCTCTCTCTGTGGGAAAGGAGTGTTTTCTGTACCGCGCAAGGGTCGAACAAACGTCCATAACTATGAATGGCAGCGCTTAGATATTTACATGGTGAGCGAGAGCAGGAGTATCTCAATGTTTTGATGTATAATATATGTATGCAACGATAACATTGTGGGAGTAAGGGCAGTTTACTTATGTGTCTGTTTTGTGGAATTTTCACATCACGTGCTCTGCTCAGCTGACCATTTCTCCATGTGTGTCTATGTGGAATCAATTAGCATTAAAACGCGAATATCTTACGAAGCAAAGCTCGTATCAAAAAGTTAAATGGAAGTAACAGAGTCCCCAATATATGCTACAAGATGAAAGTGCAACAGAGTTTCTAGCACAAAGTATGTGGGAGGAGATAGCGCAACCTTTTTCTGGTGGAACACGGAATGTATTGGAATAATAATAAGAATAAATAATTTCTAACAATCTCATAAGAGTGGGCTGCTTTCAGCAAGCCCACTAATAAGAATAAACATTTCTAACAATCTTATAGAGTGGGCTGCTTTCAGCAAGCCCACTAATAAATACCATACGAAAATAAAAGATGCAACTCTCAGTAAAAATGATTTTTAAGGCAAGATTTAAAAACAGGCAGTGTAGGGGCCAGCCTAACATGCAGAGGTAACTCATTCCAGGAGGGGACTACAACCGCAAAAGCGCAATCTCCCCTGAGTTTAAGCCTTGCCTTAGGGACAACCAGAAGCAACTGGTCAGCGGACCTGAGAGACCTTAAAGGGACATATCGCTGTAGGAGATCAGATAGATAGGGTTTAGCTAGCTCATTTAATGATTTGTAATTTGTAAGTAAACAATACAATCTTACAATTTATCCTAAAACGTATAGGGAGCCAGTGGAGGGAGGCCAGTACGGGAGAAATGTGCTCTCGCTTGCGTGTTTCTGTAAAAAGCATTCTGCAGCTGTAAGCGTGAGAGGGAGGCCTGACTAACACCAACATACAGGGCATTACAGTAGTCAAGTCGAGTTGTAATAAAAGCATGTATAACCCTTTCAAAATCCCTAAATGATAAAAAGGACTTGACCTTCGATAAGAGCCTCAGCTGGATGAAGCTGTATGTCCAATTTAAAATCACAGCTCATTATCACACCCAGATTTTTTACAGTATGTTTTACATATGGTTCCAGGGAGCCCAGGTCCATATGAGGAGCATCACAGGCACCACTGGGTCCAAACATCAGGATTTCAGTTATACTGTCATTAAAATTTATAAAGTTTAAGGCCATCCAAGCTTTGATGTCCTTGAGACAGTCCGTCAGTAGTTTCAAGGAGTTAGCAACTTTCCGTTTTAAAGGCAGGTAAATCTGCGTATCATCTGCGTAACTATGGAATGAGATGCCATGCTTTCGGAGAACAATCCCTAAGGGGAGCAGATAGGGAAAAAAGGGAAAAAAGGACTTGCCCAAGAATGGAACCCTGAGGGACTCCACAGGGGAGATGCGCTGAGGAGGATACAAAGTCACCAAGGCCGACCGAAAAACGTCTTTCAGACAGGTATGACCTGAACCACTCGAGAGCAGTGCCTTTAATGCCAACACATTGTTCCAGGCGAGAGATCAGGATACTATGGTCTACTATATTGAATGCAGCTGTGAGATCTAAGAGCATAAGAATGGTGGAGTCCCCAGAGTCAGTAACTAATAAAAGATCATTAAAAACTTAAAAAACTGCAGACTGTGCTGTGAAGGGCTTTAAAACCAGACTGGAACACCTCAAGAATGCCATGTATGTCTAAAAAGGACTGCAATTGTATGAGAACAACTTTCTCCACAAATTTGGACAGAAGCGGGAGTTTGGAAATTGTTCTAAAATTGGAGAAAACTGAGGTATCCAGATTGGGTTTTTTGATCAATGGTTGCACCACTGCATGCTTAAATTTTTTACTGGTATAACACCTGAGGCGAGACTACTGTTCATAATTATATTAATATTTGGTCCAATAGTCTCACAAATCTCTTTAAAAAGGCGAGGGGGGACAATATATGTGGGACAAGCTGACGGTTTCATATGAGCAATAATTTTCCTTAAAAGAGAAAGAGACACAGGCTCAAACTGGTTAAAAACAGAGCAAGTGACAGTGATGGATGGGTCATTAGAAGGGAGTGTGATGTGTGCTCTAATGCTCGCAATCTTGTCAGCAAAAACATGAAGGAATTTGTAGCTTAGTTTCTGTAGAAGCCTCAAGACAAACAGATTGGGTGGTATTAAAAATAGCATTAACAGTACTAAAAAGATTATTTAATTGTTTAAAATAACAGTAGAATCTGTTTTTGTCTTTTCAGCTTTAACAATTTTCTGTTATCGACACCAGCTGTCCTTTAAAAAAAAAAACAGACTGCACAAGATTGAAGGAGTCAATAACATTTAGAAAGTATTTTACCAACGTCTTGGTAGGACAACAGACAAAAATCTCCCACGATTACAACCCTATCATATTTTGGCATAATTCCAGCCAAGAAATCAGAAAACTCATTTATGAAGTCTGTTATATTTAGGAGGTCGATATATGACAGTGCAAAGTACCGTGTGAGATCAATCCAACTCGAACATATTCAGTTAAAAGCTGGAGAAGAAGTTCAACGACAGTTGCCTACAGTTAAAACTTTTCAAACAGTCGCTACTCCTCCTCCTCGCCAGGTGTCTATTGGATCCAGAGAACGCCAGGAAACAAAGCGACGATGATCCGACCCATATTCAGCTAAAATACCATGGGAATTAGTCCCATGAGACAGTGCCAGATTACATTTTATTTTCACCAGCAAACCGCTGCATTTACCCCGGCGCCTATGACGCCTCCTCCGGAGGTGAGCAGGTATTCCCGATAGGAGCGGGGGAAGAAAAGTTTTCTGTACACCCAAGTCGTACTTCACCAGTTTTTCGGTAACAAGTCAAATATTAAAGAGTGCTTGGCGATCATAAACCAGTAGAGTCGACATGTATCGTGACAAATGACAGAAACAGCACAAACACAAACAGAGCTGACAGCGTGAATTATGGTGAAAACTGACAATTTTAGAGATGTGTTTAGTAACAAGACCTATCCTATTACCAGTTTCATAAATTGCAATACCACCCATGTTGTGTACCGACTTGAATGCATTTGTGACTGTTTTTATGTAGGCCTCACTAAAAGGAGGCTGAGGGACAGAGTGGCCGAACATAGGTATGCCATTCGTACTGGGAATTTGAATTATCCAATGGCCAAACACTGGCCAACATGGGAGTGATACAACCCTAAAAGTGTCAAGTCTTGAAGTCATCCGCTTTGATGCCAGGGGCGGGGACAAAATAAAACACAAAGAGGCATACTGGATCTATGCCATTAAGAACACCAGTTACCCTGGTCTCAACGAGGACCTCTCATCTTTCTTATAGTCATGGCCTTGGTCCTCTAATATAGTCATTGGTTTTCTACCCATTGAGGAGTGGATCATTCCCTGGGGTTTTTCCCTCTAAAGAAACCTGGGATTTGGTTCCACGAGCACCGGTGGTTTGAGGGACACCAGTAGCGCTCCTGCTACCTCTCTCTCTCTCTAACAAATAATAATACTACAGAATAACGAGATTCAATGATCACGGGCTAATAGGCTGAATCATTTCAATACATGAATAAACCTTTCAATGGCCGATGGGGCCAGTAGCCAAGCAGGCTATACATAAACAATACAATAGTTAAAAATACAATACAGTAAAAGACAATCTCACACTGTTTTACGTCAAAACTAATGATGCAATGTTCAAGTTCAATTACTTATTTGTTTATATAGCCCTGTATCACAAACATGTCTCAAAGGACAAGGATGTGAATAAACTTCGGTGAAATCACCTACATACTACTAGGATTCCTTGTGAGCGCGCATCTCTCGGCTGCGATAGTCATGGGAGAAATTCATGCTGCATTTAGTGAAACTCTTTTGCAGATACTTATACAGTATTGCTGCATTCTCTTGGAAATGTTTTGTTTTCTTTAACATACTACAACGCACGTTCACAAGGTGCTATGGAGGTGCTATACCTCCTCTAGGGAGAGCTCAAGCACACCCTCCCTAGAGCCGCTACTGGGTGACAGGCAAGACTCCAGCCCTGGAAACTGTCAGAGAAGTTAGAAGCATTGCGATTTCTAATTCGTTGTTGAGTTTTTGTACGTGGTGCACTTTTCTTTGCCTTTTCAGCAATGGTGGTGATCACGGCTCATCCAAATTACCCTGTTCTTCTATTATTCTTTCTTGAACACATTAACAGAAAACATGAACAGAACACATACACAAATATGAAATACAACAAAAAGATGAAACTGCCAGGGAATTATTCAACTATCCTTTACAAATCAACTGACCTTCATTCAGCTGTGAGGAGGATCCCTCCAGCAGGGACTGATGTGAGTTCTCTGAGCTTTCCGATTCACAGTCCAACATGGCTGCCCTGGGGTAGGAAGAAATGGATGGAGGATAGAGAGAGGGATAGAAAGGGGAAGGGCCTGGCAGTACATTAGCAAATACAAACTTCTTCTGACCTTGCGAAACATCAATACATTTGAAACTGAAGATGCAATAGCATTATTCATTTATTCTCTCAAATGGTAATTTCAGCACATCTCACAAAAAGATTGCTTGGTAGAGGTGCTGAGAAAAAACTCAATTTTCCCTAGTTTCAGAGAAACTGAATACTTTAGAAAATATGTATTTTAACCCTCTAGACCCCAATTATAGAGCACACCTACAGCTTACTGAGATTTAGCCTGGAATTGTCATTTTCCCTCATACATTTAATATCTAAAAAAACTAGTTTTATTTTGAAACACTTGATGTTGTACTTCATTTTGGTGTAAAATTCCCCAATAAGTAGACTATAAAGAGACTAAAATAGGAAAACCTAAAACAGACCTATTTGTTGCTGTTGATTACAATAAAAGTTGTCAAGTTAGAACTCCCCAATTTTACTTGATTTACACATTTTCAAGCTAGAACTATTAACTAATTTATTACTACAAATTACTTAATAAACCCAATCTGGCAGCCCTGCAGTGTAGCTGACCAGCATCCAACTTCACTTTGCCAACAAGAGAAAATATCCCACCTTCTTTGCGTGTGTTTAGAAATAGTTTTAACCATTATTATCCCATTTGTTAGAAGATTGCATCTAACCAAGCTAGCTTGTTGTGGTAAATGACTAAAGATCATCTCTTTTCCAATGTTTCAGATGAAAATAAGTACTTGAGGTTTGCAACAGTAAATTAAAATGCACTTGCTTGTTTATGTTACTGACTCATGTAACAATGTAGCCACAAGACGTCAGGGGCATGGCCACAATCTATAGACACACTCCAACATTGACAAACTAGTTGGTTAGCTAGCTTTGTTTATATGCCCAACTTTGATTGAAAGCAACAAGGTCACACTCCTTCTCTAGGGGTTGTTGAAAGGCATTTTGGGAAGCATAGGAAATTACTAACTTGAGTAGAAGTAGACGAGGCAGGTTGAGGGAAAGTGGGTACACCAAAAAAGTTAATTACAATGCTTCATCAAAACAATTACTCCTGGAATGCAATGAACATCTCAAATTGATTAAATCTAACAGTGCACAGTATCCAATGGTGGAATGTTCCTCTTAGTATACAATGATGTTGGATGGGTGTTATGTTTGTGGTCAAGAATGCCTTTTTACCTCTGCCAACAAAGTTGGAGGGAGGTTATGTTTTCACACGTCTGCCTGTGTGTTAGCATCTCAAAAGTTAGAAACAGATTTGGCTGAAATTTGGTGAACAGCCCTTGTTCCAAGGATCAGTTGATTACATATTGGTGGTGATCCAGATCAGAGAGTTCTGCCATTAGACAATTAGTGTTTTTAGCCATAACTATTATGCTGCATTTATGTGCTTGTGGGAAAGTCCAACATCTGGGACTCAGCTGCTAAACAGCGTTGCATTCCCCTGCTATTTTCTACTAACAATAAACAAACATACGTTGGATAATTGTTCAGCATTGGCAGACGTTTGTGCCTTACTAAGTGCCTTCTAGTTAATGTTTGAAATACTTAAGGAAATGTTCAAGAAAAACGCACTATAGGATCGCAGTATAGGGTCTAGAAGGTTATCAATTTTATTTTAAGTGACACTATTGTCTGTTGTAGCTAAATGGCTTAGTTAGCATACTGTTTTCATCTTAGTAAGTTTTCAAGCCTTCGCACCCCAGGGTCCTGCTGCAGCAGCTCTTGGAAGTGGAGACAGAGCTGGGTCCTCCCAAGGAGTAGAGATCATCCTCGGGCCCAAAAACCATGTACAGCTGCTGTTCCTCTCGTTGCTGCTGCTTGGAGATGGATGCCTGGTCTGAGGAGGAGCTGCTCAGGGAGGGAAGGAGGTTCTGGGAGCTGTCAGCCTTCAGCACTCCTGGAACAGAGAGTGGAGGTAGGTCAAACATGGTGTCAAGACATGGAACTAGTACTGCATGTCCAGAGCTGAAATGTAACAGATTTTAGTCATGTAAGAGCACAGGTAATCTGGTTTAAGCTTTGGATGTTGAACTCTATTAATAAAGGTTCCCACCAAGGCCCTGATGTAAAATTCAGTGACTTTCCACAACTAAGTTGAAGCACTTCCATGACCTAACATTTTTCTTCCTTCCTGGTTTGTTAATGTTTTTCAGTCTGGTTTTCACTACAATTGGGCTGAAAACCATCTAATACAATCTAATACAATGAATGTATGTAGGGGTGTTCACAGATTTGAACTGATTCACCAGTCTAAATGTTTAAGATATGGCTGCATCGATTAAAACAGCTTGTATCAAGCTAAAGTTGAGTGGTTCGCGACTGAATCAATGCAGGCGTTTACGTATCAGCAAAGCCCCATACAACACGTATATCATAAAATATTATTTTAGTAGGTTATTAATTAAATTTAGCACTGTACATTTCTCTCTCCCCATCTTCATCTGATGATTTATGCTGAAACACGTCAGCCTGATGAAGCCAAAATTTGAGAAAAAGAGCCCTGCTCAGATGTACCCCATTATCCCTCACGACCCTCCTATCACTGCCTGCCAGCCCTCTGCAACAGATCCAATGACATTTGAAGAGACCACAGCAGGCGGGTCATCACACATGCAATCTTGCAGCTAACTGTGCCCTTTGGTTTCAATGAAGAATGCAAAGATTTCTGACAAGCCATAAAAAAGATGCAGAAAGTGTGTTCTCACAATGGGACAGATGCCTGGTGAACAAAAATACTCGAGATGGGTCATAAAAACGGAGGGGTGAATTCACAAACGGACTGCAATGCTTTTGCGGCCATTAAACAATTGATACTGCTGGCTGCACAACAAATTGCTCCTTGGGGATAATAAAGATTACCTTGACTGTGGCTACTGGCTATTCCATGGTCTAGGCTAAAGCGTAAGAGTGATCGTGCTTTTGCGATTGCAGCCCCTAGATTCTGGAACAGCCTCCCCGCTAGCATCGAGATTTCCCCCCACCACTGACACCTTTAAATCTCACCTAAAAACCCATCTCTACTCTTTAGCCTTTGATTCTATATGATTTGTTTGTAGGTGACTGGAATATTTGTATCTATTTTTGGCATGTGTCCTTGTGTTATATTACCGTTTGTTTTTGTTTGTTCTGTCATCTCTTTGATATGCTCTGTTCTAATTTGTACAGCACCGTGGCCAACAGCAACAACAAAGTTATTTTTAAGTGTGCCATATAAATACATTGAAATTGAACTTATACCTATAAACACTTGCATTTCCTGTACTTGGTTCAGATTATGTTCTCATCCATAGCGAACCGCACTGCAGTTCGGCACATTATGTTTTATAGATGCCAAACTAGCATGACAACATTTATAGTCATTGTCGTGGGAAACCCTTGTAACAATTTTCCACAAGCAATTTTGGTGCCTTTCATGGTTTTAACTTCTCTATGGGTTGAAAACATTCCACGACCCCTTGGGCTTATAAAACTTAAAAAACCCATTGGATAAATGCATGGTGGACAATCTGAAAACAAGGCTGCTTTTCTTAGTTCCTTTAAATGTGACATTTGGGAGATACAAAGTGTGAGAGAAGCTGAACTGAGAGACGTTCTGTCCTCCAACAAGATTGATAAAGATATACAACCGGTCAGAACCGTAGAGAGCAGAAAGTTATTCTGATATATATCTACCAAAAGTAAATATAATATACATTTTTCTAAAAATATGTCACTAATATATCAATGCTATTTCATAAACAGGTCCTGTGCATTAATTTAAAACTTGCTCACCCTCTCACACAATGGATCGAGTCTGTCAGGTTAAACGGGGAGAATTGCTGCACAGCTATTTTCAGGTCTCTCCTGAGATGTTCGATCGGGTTCAAGTCCAGGCTCTGGCTAGGCCACTCAAGGACATTCACAGACTTGTCCTGAAGCCACTACTGTGTTGTCTTGGCTGTGTGCTTAGAGTCGTTGTCCTGTTGGAAGGTGAACCTTCACCTCATTCTGAGGTTCTGAGCGCTCTGGAGCAGGTTTTCATCAAGGAGCTCCGTTCATCTTTCCCTCGATCCTGTCTCCCAGTTCCTGCCACTGAAAAACATGGTATTGTAATGGTATTGGCCAGGTGATGAGCAGTGCCTGGTTTCCTCAATACGTGATGCTTGGCATTCAGGCCAAACAGTTCAATCTTGGTTTCATCAAAACAGAGAACCTTGTTTCTGATGCTTGGCATTCAGGCCAAACAGTTCAATCTTGGTTTCATCAAAACAGAGAACCTTGTTTCTCATGATCCGAGAGTCCATTAGGTGCCTTTTAGCAAACTCCAAGCGGACTGTCATGTGCTTTTTTACTGAGGAGTGGCTTCCGTCTGACCACTCTACCATAAAGGCCTGATTGGTGGCGTTCTGCAGAGATGGTTGTCCTTCTGGAAGGTTCTCCCATCTCCACAGAGGAACTCTGGAGCTCTGTCAGTGACCATTGGGTTCTTGTTCACCTCCCTGACCAAGGCCCTTCTCCCCCGATTGCTCAGTTTTGCCGGGCGGCCAGCTCTAGGAAGAGTCCTGGTTGTTCCAAATTTCTTCCATTTAAGAATGATGGAGTCCACTGTATTCTTCTGGACCTTAAATGCTGCAGAGATTCTTTGGTACCTTTCCCCAGATCTGTGTATCGACACCATCATGTCCTGGAGATCTACGGACTCTGACATGCACTGTCAACTGTGGGACCTTATATAGACAGGTGTGTGCCATTCCAAATCATGTCATGGTGGACTCAAATAAAGTTGTAGAAACATCTCAAGGATTATCAATGGAAAGTGGACGCACCTGAGCTAAATTTTGAGTGTAATAGAAAACAGTCTGAATAATTATGCAAATATAATATTTCTTTTTTTATTTGTAAATAATTTGCCAAAATGTCTAAAAACCAGTTTTCACTTTGTCATTGTGGCGTATTGTGTGTCGATTGGTGAGAAAAAAAAGAATGTGATACATTTTATAATGAGGCTGTAATGTAACAAAATGAGGAAAAGTTGAAAGGGTATGAATACTTTCCGCAGTAGTATGTACAGTTGTGGTCAAAAGTTTACATACACTAGGTAAAGAACAAGTATATACATTTATTATAGGTCTTCTGGAAATATGACAATCTGCTAGGTCAAGAATAAACATACAGCAACTTCAATTATTAATTTTGGTGATGTCGAAATAAAATGTGCTTTGTGTCATGGCCTTTTAACTTCTTGTGAGTGATTATGATTGACAACAGCTGGTGACTTCTGAGCCCAATTAAATAGGGCTTGTTTGATACACATTAGACTCAACCGTAAACACTACAACAGGAAAGTCTAAGGAGCTCAGCACGGATCTGAAAAAGCGGATCATTGACTTGAACAAGTCAGGAAAGACACTTGGAGCCATTTCAAAACAGCTACAGGTCCCAAGATCAACAGTGCAAATAAATATTTGTAAGTATAATGTGCATGCCATATTTGTGTCACTGACATGATCAGAGAGAAAACACAAGCCATCACCTGCTACTGAGAGTAAATCGGTCAGGGTGGTCAAGAGTCAACCAAAAACCACCAATAGCAGGTCTGCGATGAATTAGAAGCTGATGTCAGTGTCCACAGTCAAGCGTGTTCTACATCGCCATGGGCTGAGAGGCTGTTGTGTAAGAAGGAAGCTCCAGAAGCAGGCTTAAGGCTGGACTGAAGTTTGCTGCTGATCACATGGACAAAGAAAAGGCCTTCTGGAGGAAAGTTCTGTCGTCAGATAAAACAAAAATTTAGCTATTTGGTCACAATGAGGAAATAAGTTTGGAGGAGACAAGGTGGGGCCTTTAACCCCAAGAACACCATACCTACAGTCAAGCATGGTGGTGGTAGTATTATGCTCTGGGCCTGTTTTGCTGCCAGTGGAACTGGTGCTATTTTACAGAAATCTAATGAAATAATGGAGGAGGAGGAAAACCTCCAAATTCTTCAGGAAAGCCTAAAATCATCAGCTAGAAGGTTGGGTCTTGGACGCAGGTGGGTGTTCCAACAGGACAATGGACCTCATTCTGGAACATTTACTTAGGTGTCTTCTTAAATATCTTCTTACGAACTTCGTAAGAACAAATCTAAGAAACGGCCCCGCTGGATTCATGAACATGTGGAAATGTGTTCGTAACCCCTCAAACTGTTCTCAGCTGCGCTGATTCTTAAATTGAACGCGTTTATATACAGATGCGCCTCACAAGCTCCTTATGAGGGCATGCAAACATAGGACCGTGTGCACACAGAAGGTTTTATTTATCACATGTAGCGTCATACCAGTAAGATGAGCAGTGGGATGTTTCTCCACTGGCTCTTACAATGTGCAAACTAAGCTAGGTGAAAAAATAAAACCAACAGAGAACAA
>OMOT01074619.1:0-26929 GCA_900312575.1 Acanthochaenus luetkenii | reverse complement strand
CTGCACTCCTAGGAACTTGTATGAGTGCACCATCTCTACCTCCACCCCCCGGATGGTGACGGGGGTTGGGGGCTTCCTGCTCCTTCGAAAGTCCACCACCAGTTCCTTGGTCTTCCCGGTGTTGACCTGGAGGTGGTTGTTGTCGCACCGTCCTACAAAGTTCTCTACCAGGTCTCTGTATTCCTCCTCATTGTCTTCCGTAATGCAGCTGACAATGGAGGAGTCGTCCAAGAACTTCTGTAGGTGGCAAGTTTCGGTGTTGAAGCGGAAGTCCGAGGTGTAGAGGGTGAATAGAAATGGTGACAGTACGGTTCCTTGGGGTGCGCCGGTGTTGCTCATCACCACATCTGACAGGCAGCCCTGCAGGCGGACGTGCTGCGGTCTGCCGGTGAGGTAGTCCGTGATCCAGGGCACGAAGTTGTGGTCTACCTTCATCTCCAAGAGCTTCCCCGCCAGCAGGGGGGGCCGAATGGCCTCTCCAGGTGTGAGTAGGCCCTGTGGAGCAGGTAGATGATGGCATCCTCCACGCCGATGTGGGCCTGGTATGCAAACTGCAGTGGGTCCAGGTACCCGCTGAACAGGGGCCTGAGGTGCGGCAGAACCAGTCTCTCGAAGGTCTTCATGACATGTGAGGTCAGAGCGACTGGCCTGTAGTCATTGAGAGCGCTGGGACGGCCTTTCTTGGGCACCGGGACAATGCAGGAGGTCTTCCACAGCTGGGGAACTTTTTTCAGCCTCAGAGAGAGATTAAAGAGGTGTTGGAACACTCCTGCAAGCTGCCCAGCGCACACCAGTTCGGTATATTCCCAATCAACCATGTTTCCGTGAAACACAGCAGACTGCAACGGTACTGAAGCTGGCTGCTCACCAGGGCTGCGAGTTCGTCCGTCTTGTTGGCCAGCGATCTCACGTTCCCCATTACCACCGATGGAAGGCGAGGTTTGAATCTCCTATTCCTCTCCTTCTTGTCCATCACCTTCCGACCGGCTCTCGTTCCCCGTCGGTGTTTCCGTAACTCCACTGGTATTTCTGCCGGCGGAGCGGATACTATAGCCTGTAGCACGAGGAGCGTCACCCGGGTATAGGCAAGCATGTTCAGTTGGTCGGTTGGTCGGTTCAAACGTGAAAATAAAGACCCGTACAACCTCTAAGCCTAGAGCTAGGGTGTTGTTACGTGGCAAGTTTAGCGTGTCCACGGCAAACGGAAAAAAACAAGCGGAAAATGTACGAATTAGCACTAAAACTAAAGAATAAGCTCTGTCTGTCTCTGCCCCTCTACCCGTGCCTAACTACCCCTGTTTACCTGCAATTAGCTTTTCAATGATAGGCAGGATGTTTTTGGGCCTATATCATTTGCTGTGGGTGCAGCCAGCAGTGAGCTGGATTGTGGCTATCAAGCACAGGGAATTCATAGCAACAGCAACGGTGGAAAGCAGGAAGAAACTTAAAGAACAACAAAGCTAAACATGTGGCAGACAAGACCTGTTCAAGAGTGAACATCGGTATGTTTTTGTTTTATTGCAGATTCCTTGCGCTCGCCGTCTGTTTCTTCTACACCTGCTGTGGCTTTGCGATTGTCGGTTACCTCGGCCTCAGGCTAGATACCGTTTCAAAGTAGACAGGTCATCAAGATGAGTGACAAGTGTTGGGGCATGAACTTGGTTTCCTGACCTTGTTGATCGTGAGGTTGTGAGAGTGAGGTGGCTATTGTCTGCCGTCATCTCTCGTATACAGCACTGTAGGTCTCCACTCTCTGTGCCCATCTGCCTCTCTTCCTGATCCATCTCTGAGGGGACGCAGCTATATCCAGGCATCAGGCCTTCCTTTGAGGAGATGTGGCCTTGGCTGCAAGTCGGGTGCAGCTGTCCTGGCGGGATGCCTGAAGGTTAAGCTCTGATGTGGATGCAAAATATCTCTCTCTCTCTGCCGTCAGTCTTGGCACAATAGCACTTATTGTCCTGAGGGATATTCAGTTTAAAAAAAAGGCCAGTTTAGAAGAGATTGTGCATGTCATACACAGTTGTGAGCAACATATTAAAGAACATTGACAAGTTAGCAACATTGTTGTATGGTGTTTCCTATAGTATTTCCTCGCATCCACTTCTGTCTCTCTATCTCTGCATGGCACAGTAAAGCCCGCAATCATTTACACAAAATATAATTTTCCATCAAAGGTAGCTGGACAGTGAACATTTACAACAGACATTTACAAGAAAATGGGGAGAAGACGAAGTCACTGAATACGTCTCTTGCAGTGACTATTACCACGATGACAACGTTTTTGCGGTTTCAGTGTCTTTTGAACTTGAAGGCTGAGATGTGATTACAGTAGATTTGTGCATGGACCTAAAATGTTGCCATTTTGTTGGCACTTTGTTCTGGCTTCAAAAAAAAGACATTGATTGGCCAGACGGTGGCGCTATAATGAAAGGTAAAACTGTCAAACTCAAAGACCGTAACTGTTACACCACTGGTCTCTTTTTTATTAAACTTGGAGGGATGATGCATCGGACCATGGGGTGCCTGCGTCATTCATCAGGGCCAACTTGTTTACATGTTTTGTTTTGGGATCACACTTTGGCCATCAGAAATGACAATAGAACTGTGTTGCGGTGACAATTATGCATACTCATAAAAACATATTGTTTCCAGTGACAGAAGGGCATGATGGTGAAAAAACAAGATTAAACAGGCCCTAGTTACTTTCACACCATCTTACAAAGTATTCAATTACTCCCCTGTGTGTGAAGTCATCACCACCTAAAACGCAACTGACAAGCTCCATGTCATTAAATAATTTCTGCGTATGGCTCAATTCCTGATTGTAAGTCATTTGCATACAAGGTAAACAAGAAAGGTGATGAGACTGTTAGTGGAGATCAGATCTGATGTGACGTTCCCTTTGATACGTTAGTTAGATACCTCAGAGGGGGTATACTAGGGAGCTAGATTATGGGGTAACTCACTTTTAAGCAGGGTACATCACCATGATAACTTGCTCCGGAGCAGGTTATGTTCAGGCTATCAGATCCAAACGTATAAAAAGCCTGCCTCCTCGCCAATCAGCTCTCTGGAAAAATGGCATCACCACTCCTAGAGGATCCCGTGGACTTTATTAAAATAACCTTTATTGCAAAAGTATCATTCGGAATAAGTTTGGGATACTATTGAATTAACAGATAGTACGAAGGGCTGTTCGCAGGACAACAGTGTTTAGAGACCGGAGTAACCAGCTCAAAATGCCACAAGTTGGTAATAAATTAGTTAATGGGATCAGTGCAGTGTTTTCAGATGCAATAATAACAATGTGTGGACGCACAATGTTCCATTATGATACAAGGGCATTTTCACTTGCATTCAACCCCTCAGTATTGGAGGGCACAATAAAAATAGATTTCACAGCACATCATCTACTGAAAAATGATCAAATGAGCTGTGTGACAGTTAAGTTGTGTTGAATTGCTTTCACTCTGTTTTACGAGCTCACACAATATACTACTGTATGATCTGGGTGCTTTATTGATTGGAAGAAAAATATTGCCGATCCTTGGAAGGTTAAGTAGCATGCACGATCTTGAGGAGATGTCATAATGTAAAAAGATGAAGAAAGCTAGCCGTGACATTTTTCAAAAGTCTCCATCATAACACAAGTAATTATTTATTATTGATCTTAACAAATACGGGTGTGAGGAAAGTACTTGGTGGCTTGCATGTTGCATATTATGTAGCGCTCAACGTGAAACTCAAACATCCTGGACGATGTTCTCCCATCTTAGAAGCTGCACCTTCAAAATAGCACAGGGTTAAACCACGTCAACGAAATTTGGGGGTAACTAACCTAACTCATTTTAAAGGCGTCTGATCTCGTAATTCATCCCCGTTAAAGAATGAACCGCTCTGCCCCCCGATAAAACCCCACAGATGAAATCACTTGGGTTTACAGCCCTGCGTTCATAACTTGACATGGATAACTTTAGCGGCTCCTCATAAATCAGTTCACTACGCACCCATCTCACTGGATATTACCATGGAGCCCTCTGCCTGAATTCCGAATGCTTCTGCGGCCTGGAGGCATGCACAGCTGTCCTATTAAAAATCAAGGCCAAATAAACAAAATTGTGTATTTGCTTTCAGCTGAGTGGAGGGCAGACGTCTAAATATTTATCATAGCACTTGAAACTAAGTAATGTACAGTAAACTCTCTTTGTAGATGAATTGCCCCGAGGTCCTATGCATGACGTGTCTTAAGCGTTGTGCAACACGTACATATTCTTAAGAGTAATTTTCAGAAGCATTGCTGGTTTTTCAAACAAAGTCCATATTCCCTGCAGTAAATGTAAAAACTAGAAAGAACTACTCAGTGCATATTCTGTTCTTTGTGAAGATGGACCTTGGTTGCTTGAGGTGATACTCAGTGACACAAATGATACTTGGTGGTACAGAAAAAGGAACGAATTATTTGTGGCGCTGTTTTGTTTTTGAGATGAACAATATTACACATTGCATGCCCCATTGCTGTATGTAATTCATCAATCCAAGGAATCAAAGAGAAAAATGAAAGAACCCCTTCGGAGAATGAAATTACATTTTTCACAGATTCCCCTCTTTGTTTTTCATTCAATTTGTGCTGCATATTTGCACAGCATATTCCAATATCACCTTCACTGTACTTTGAATTCCCTGTGAGACCAAACTTTTCTTGACACACCAATATTTCTACATTTAAATTCCACTGTAATATTCACCTGCGTTTGCACATGCACAGTATAATTCAGGTGTGAGCTTTTTGTCGGCCAGTTTTACCAGACGTATCAACTGTGGATATTACAGGAACAGTTGACCCCTTCCCATTACAGTGTTTGATTTAGGATAATAATTAAATATGTATATACGTTGTTTTAGCTGTTTTTTAGTTTTTTAGCTGCTACATTTTTTATTTTATTTTTATTTTTTATACATTATTTAACCGGGACCAAAACTTTACCTTAACCTTAACCAACGTTTTACTTGCTTAAACCTAACCCTGACCTCAACCAAAGTAGTTTTAGTTGCCTGAACTTGGGACTGAATTGGGAATCGGCAGGATCAGAACATTTAAATGTATCTATGTAGAGTGATAAGTGCAGTCTACATTCCAAATTACATTATTGCTTTGCACTGTATGTGAGGTCCTGTTGCCCTTGTAACATTTGTGCCAGTATGCCATGTGAAACTCGGTAAGTTGTCAGTTTGTTTCTGCACCAATGGCACCTAGACCATTTCCTCCATTTATTATACTTGGCAATTAAAGGGATTTTGATTATAGACTGTTTGGACCAAAGCCAGGCATTTTAAAACAACTTTAACTTCCCATTAAGAAGTGCTTAACAGCTTATTAAAGTTATGTTCTTTACATCAAATCCTGTGCCGTGACAAAAAAGGGCACCTTCACCTATTAAAAGGGAGGAATAACGGGTTCCCTAACCTCATTAAATCTAACATCAAATACGTCTGATATCAAATCTAAATGAGAAATATAGTATGAATCAGTGGCGTTGGACAGGCCTAGGTCGTTTTTTTCTAAATACATTTGCCATATGCGCTATACCCCGCTGGCAGCCCTCCTTATAGCTATCATATGACATTACTACTTTCCTGACTGCAATTCAGTCATCCTCCATTATAGTCAAATTACACAGTATGATGGCACAAAAAACACAATTATGTAAATGCCCGAAACAACAACGCAACACCATGACAGCACGACACGCACAACTTTGAAGAGGAAATAACCTAATTAAAATCACACAGCTGAGATACTGTATCAACGTTGAGGTAAAAACAAGACCAGCGAACTCAAAAAGCCATACCATCAACAATCCTACATTAGCCAATGGCATGCCCTCGCACAGGCAGAAAATCACCAGCCAAACAAAAGGCCAAAAGGCCAAAATCTCATAATTTCTCAAAGATTTAACAATCGATTTAACATACAAGACAGCACTTTATAGTGACCACATGGCGACATTGCCAGGGCGGACATATAGCCTAACTCTGTCTTACCTTTGATGGCGGCCTACATCACGAGGCGCAGGCGGCGTGGCTTGGAGTTGAACATGGAGATGACTTCACCGTACTCCAGTGCATCTTCCAGTTCACGTTCCAGTAGCCGAGAGCTATTAATTGATGACCGGAGACGTGTATTGATTCTGTTTATCTGCCCGTGGCTTCGCCCCTGGTATGAAGAACCTAGCCCTACTGCCGCCATGGTGTTTCTCCTTTTCTTAATTGATTTGAACGTTTACATGGTCATTTATGTGTTGAGTGGGCTTTATGACCCATGGGCCCTTGCAGCCTGTTGAGACCACCATTGCATAATTTAGAAAATACATGGATTTCAATGAAAAAAATGACAACATGGATGTGAAAATTCCGCCTTAGGGTGGATTCTCACTCCCTTACGTGTACCTGGCATTCTTGTGTGTGAGATCTTTGGATCTGATAAGACAATTCAGTTGCCTCTTTTATGTCAAACAGGCTCAATCAATCAAAGAAAAGAGTATTTGCAAGGAAAGGCATAACTGCGAGATTTATATGAAATAATCTGAAGTCCATATAAAAAGAGTTGGACACACTTGACGCCCCCACAGTACATTGCATACCTTCACCTTTGCTTTGCTTTCCTCTCCTCCACCAGTAACAAATTAAATGCTGAACGGAGGCGATGTTGTCAGAGACCTTGAAGACTCTAAGTGGCGGCCATGGCGGCGTGACAAGTCGTGGAGCAATTTGTGTTGCTTGGTTTCAGTTCACAATGCAGGAACAACTGGCCTTGACGCATTCAAATGAAGACAGATTGCGTGTGATGACACGAGTCGAATTTAATTTGCTCTCCGCCCAAAGGAGCAAGAGCTGCGGGAGAGAGATGCATCGAGAGCTGGGGACAAGTTAACTCCATATATAGCAAAGCCCACAGGTGCAATCTTTGATCTTCTCTTGGAAAGAGTTGTGACATTCCCAATTCCAGCTTTCCTGAACTCAGGTGGTCCTCAAGATGACACACGTGTCAGCATGGGAAAATAACTTCATCACATAGACTAAATATGGCGCTTCTGACAGTAGTCTGGTTTGAAAAAAGGATCACCAGATAGAATAGCGTTATTCTTCCCAGATGTTGCATTCATCATGCATTATAAAGAGCTGTGCACCGCTGACTGAAACCTATGTGTATTATAAACCTTATCTCTCCGTGGCGCTGGTGGTTTTCAGTCGAGTCAATTGAAAATGTCAGCGGAAGTTCTAGTTAATTCGCCAAAGTTGGAACATTCACTCTCATTTATTTGTAGGTTGGATGAAGCAATATTGTCACGCCAAAGGTTGTTCAATTTATACATTTTTAAGAAAACCAAAAGCAGTTTTCTGCGTCATGAAAAGAAGATGACGTTGACGATGATTCTGCATTCATGACGTGGTGGGTGGGTCTCAAGGTTAAAGAAGTGGGCTTGTGACTGGTGGGTCACCGGTTTGAATCCCCAGATCTAGAGGGGGGAGGGGTGGGTTCTGGCCGGGAGAAGTGAACATTCTCCCCTCCCTCAAGCACGTTTCCATCGCTGTGCCCTTGAGTAAGGCACTGAACCCCTAAAGTGCTGCTTAACCATGCATAACTAGTTAAACTAGGTGGATGCGTGAATGTATGTAACCCTGCAACAACTCCCATGTGTTCTTGTCTACTTGCCTCTCTTTAGAATCTTTTCCCGTTCTGTGTGTGTAACGTTCCAGGACAATGCCTACACCTGATGATTGGATATCGCGGTACAATATAGGAACAGAATATACTATATCCTTACAGACAAATATATCAGTACTGACCTGTAAATATCATCATAACCTACAATATTTTGACATTAATGAATCAATCCTGTCTCCTCACAGCATTGTTTCAGATAAACGAACCAGGAAGGACTTGTAAATTATTGAGTAATTCAGGATTATAACTACCTTCTGCCTTCACATTATTGTATTGTTTCTTTATAACTAAACAAATCAATAATCACTAGTTACTATAATCTGTTTCCTGAGCTTTATTTGTATTATTACTGTGTCCTTAATGTAAGGTTAGTGATAAATATCAGGTTACTTAGCTGTAATGGTGGCTAATTAGCCATGATTTAGATTACATTATATAATGAACCATCAAAATATACTGCTGATAATAAAATGCTTTTGATCAAGTTCATACTTGAATACCATGATGTCACAGAATAAGCAGAATAAATACTTTTCTTTATTGTACTGAGAGGAAATACGGCTTTCTCTTCTGGAGGGAAAGAATGTGAAACTGTCTGTGTGCTGTCTCCTATTTATGGGTCCATTCATCATTAAACAATTATATAGGCAAATAATTATATTTCCTTCCCCTCATTTCTTCTCTCATGACCGTATTTTCCACAAAGGGCAAAGACATACGTAATTACAGCATGCAGCAACACGCTAACAAATAAATATTGACTGTTGGCTTAGGGGAGAACATTACGTGTGAATTGTGATGGTTTTTTGTTGTTGCTAATAATGTTCCCCCCTCGTTTTTTTTTTACCACTGCCTTGCAGGGTGAGTGAGGTTTATATTGAAAAAGAAGGGAATGACACATTTTAATTCCTGTGAATGTACCTTTGTTTTGTGAGGCAATACAAAATAAACTGTCTTACCTTGGAGATCAACTGCAATGTGCGGTTGGAGGTGTGTACATATGTGTGCGTATCTGCGCGCATGATGGTTGTGCCTGCGTGGGTGTGAATCACATCCAAGGATTTGTGCATTATGTTTTCTCTTTTAGAAGATGCATGCATATTTTATGTTTGTGAATGGTTGAACGAGTGTAGAAGGAGCAGACATAGCAGCATATGCGCTGAACCTCTTCTGCAGCCAGACATAATTTTTGGACGGAGGGTTGGAACTGGAGTAGGCTCACATGGGAGCTCATTTGGCAGACTAGCCTGTCACCGGGGAGCGTATGAAAGCAAAACCTAATGAAAGCACACAGAGCCAAAACCTGCCGGCTCACATCTGCCCCAGATTTCCGCAACTACCAGCTCCGATCTCCCATCGCTGCTGTGGAGGTAAAACCACGTAACTCCAGTTCTCTTGTCTTTTTCTTACTTCAGTTGCAAGTATACGGTCCTTTATGTGTTGAGGGACTTTCATGGCACGTGGGGTCTGTTATAATCCCAGTGTATCATTTCAAATATGCATGGGGAAATAACTTACACATTATTTTCCATATATTCTTAATTTCAGTAACAATTTCACGTGAGTACAGTGAGGCTTTGTAATTCATCCGTAATAAGGGATTTAGAAAAGTTGTGCAGTGTCTCTGACCTTCCAGATAAATGTTCCTTTTGTTCTGCGTATTCGGGGTGCAGCTAATGAACTGTATTTAAATCTTAATTTTAATGACTGAGGTAAATGATCTATTTGATTGATTGGGAATGGTTATAGTTCATTGTCAGTCTGCTATATGAGCCAAGTACTGATCTATTTCAATAGAAACTGCATTAGTCATTTTAGGCTGAGAGTGTCCCATCTGTTTCGCAAAGGTATCCCCACTAATTAGAGTGGTCAGATCAGTCAATAACTGATAAGAGGGGAATAGACAGCCACATATCACTGACAACTTTTCAGATGCAATCCAAATGCACCAGTCAAATCCAAATGCACCAGTCAAATCCAAATGCACCAGTCAAATCCAAATGCACCAGTCAAATCCAAATGCAGTTGATTCGTATGAAGAGTTGTGCACAACAGATATTCTGAACATCACCATGGAAACATACATTACACAGACAGTTTTGTATACACCTCGGTATCCAGGTGCATATCCCAGCTATCATATGTCCTGTCAAATGTGTGTGGGTTATTTTAGAAACATGGCAGTGACATGCACCCAACTGAACAAAAAAGAATACCTGGGTATCCTGAATAAGCGTGCATGTAAACACGCTCAATATATTTTCCTGTGAAGAAGGCAGCCATTATAACTCTTAAACATTGAATCAGAGAATCAGGCATTGCTGAAAGACAGAACTACCTTAAGACACAGTAGTTATAATCCCTATAGAGGGCTGTTTACTGTGTCACTACAGGGGTGACCATCAGACAAAGTTCATGCTGGGTGTTGTCTAGTCTAGTCCCAGCATGACAAGACTGGGGTTTTGTGTTTCTTGGTGCCATTTGGAACATATTTCTGTGAACAAAAAGCAAACAAAAAGAGGAAAATAACGAGTTCTAGTTTATAGTTATCTTTTGTACAGGAATGCTAAATTATGTGCCCAGGTTCAGTGAGGAAAACTATTTTTCCATGTCATTTGACTAAAGTGGGCATCACTGACCCACAAAGTTACCCTTGTTTCTTTTGTACTTTTGGACGAGCTGTTGCATTTGGTGTTCTGATTTCTGAACCAACCCATGGGACTGCAGGAAACCAAAGATACTCTGTGGATCAGCATTCGTGATGAAACTGCACAAACGATGGAGAGCACAAGAGAGATAGATGGTTCGAAGAAAATAAAAAAAGAATGTAAATGAACTGGATGGTGCAGTATTGTGGCTTTGGGCCATTGTGCCCTTCGCCAACTACCTTTTAATCTTCTAAACTCTTCTTGATGATAGGCCAAGATCGGACACCTCCACGTGTTCATCTGGACTGTAACTGAATATTACAACTATTACTCCAGATTCATCATTTGACAGGGCTCTTCTCTTGATTCACATTACCTGCAATTTAATGTTTACAGATGTTAGGTAAGGAGACATCCAGACATTACTTGAACATTCCAATATTTCTAGCAAGATCAAGATTGGAAAAGGACATAAAATAAAATACATACATAAAGGCTAACACAGTGTGGCAGTGTGTGCTTTTGAAGTATTTCATTCCAAAACAATATATTTCCATTTTGAAAAAAAACTTTCCTGATGTTCATTGGTCAATATTTAAAAAATACAACTGATTACATCCTCTAAAATATCGCTATTTGTAGGCAAAGGTCATAACATAGCTCATTACTTGACTCATGCGAGCAATCATTTTGTAGTGTCACGTTTTTCAAATGGCGGATGTGTCATTTTGGGATCAAACTATTAATTTATCTATGTGTCTGACCATTTAAAGATCAAGTTTTTTTTAAAGAATGTGCCAGTTTCTTTATCAATATTGAATTACTTTGCAAAGTTTGTTTTTGCAATGATAATGGACAGATGGCATTTATTGAACATTTGTTAGAGGACATTGATGTCCATCAATGAGGCTGATGAAAAGTAGATAGCATTATCTATTAGTAGCCCATTTAGTCAGACTCATTAGTACAAATACATCTTCATTTATTTCACATACATTTTTTTTTTTTTTTTACTTTAGAAGTTTTCACAATCTAAATGATTCAACAACAAAATGAAAAACTACCACAACAAAGTCCACATTTCTTACTGGGGAAAAATGATGCAAATGTCACTGTAGTAAAATTGACACGTAATTTGCCAACCAGCAAAGGTACAGTTAAAGGAATAAAAAGAGACGAGAATAGGACAAAAAGGTGGTTCATGTAAGTACGATCAGCACTAGGTCATCTGTAAGATTATCCAAAAGTGTTGAATTAGATCCTGAATAGTGTTTGAGTACCCACTTTTGTAAAACCCTCAACATCTTTAAGCTTTTTTTTCTTCTATTTTTGTTGATAAATAATATATATTTAATATCTAGGAGTCAAGTAGGGGAACAGGGATAGATAATCTCCCATAGAAGCCCTTCCTGAATCCATGGGAACTTGAAAAGTCAGTAGAATGTTCTTGCTGAACATATGGGGTCATGTCGATTTTGGCTAATGCATCCCATGAATATTGCTATGAGTAGTTCTTCTGAATGAATATGTACATACATGTACATAATGAAGCATTAAGTACACATATGCAAAGTATTGAACATAGGGAATTATGGTCTGTTTCATTGATTTGTTCAGTGAATAAGCATGGCGCAAGACTAAACAAAGTAGAGTAATAGCTTAGATACAAAGTTCTGTACATGGTTCTGCTGAGTCTGTAGATCCAACCCAAAATTTGATTTTGGGCATATAAATTTCAAAAAGTTAATTACTGACACATATTCCATTCACGTCCTCTTGGTGGTAACAGTATTCACTTCTCATCCCAGTTGAAGAAGTTGCCCCACTGGCAACTATGTAAGAATGGATGTCCTACTATACGCTTTTCAGTATGTGAAACGTGATATCCAAACATTATATCTGACAATATCCAATGATTTATGTATTGCACATCTTCTTACGATGCCCACAGCACTATTCCGATTGTCACTACCACTGTCCCCGCAACGGTGGGAAGTTCAGTTGTCCTGTTTGCAGTAAAAATACATAATCCTTTGGGCATTTCCACCAACTGCATTCTTGGATCTGTAAAACAATTCACATCATTTTCATGTTAAAACGACGAGGACCATCTTGTCCCTCTGCTGAGTCAACGTTAGTGCCATTAGACTTGGACCGAGGCACGTATTCAATGTCTATGTTGTTTTTATGTTTTCCTTTACCTCTGCTCCAAACGAAAAGGAGCAGGAAGCAGAACAAGACCACCCCAAGGAAGGTGAAACAACCCATGGCTGTTGACACTAAAATAGTCTTTAGGTCCAAACCGAAGGAGGTCACACCGGTTGTCCCATTGGCAGTAGTATTGCTGGGATCTGTGTAGTACTGGGTCCTGTTAGCGTACAGCGATCCTAGACTTTTCACCGCCAATGAAGTCATCAAGGTGTCATTCCCAGCAGTGTTGGACGCCAGGCAAAAGTACACACCGCTGTCTTGTACCTCTGCCGACTTGATCTCTAGTGTACCATTGTTGTGGACGGTAACTCTACCATGGCTCCTACTGGTTATAACTCGCCGACGTGGGGACAACCAGGACACAATGGGCCTTGGAGTCCCCTCAGCGCTGCAGCGCAACATTGCTTGCTGGCCCTCATCCACAGTGACCGTCTGTGTTTTGTTCTCACGGATTTTTGGCTTGGTGCATGTCACGTAATAGGACAGCAGGGTCTCCCTGAACTCCTTAAAAGGCCTGCCACGGATCCCTTCTGGTGTGCTGCACTCTGGCTGTGACTCCCCAAAGAAGATGGAGTGCCTTTTCTGAAGGATCCACATGAGACGGCAGTCGCACACTAGGGGGTTGTCATCGATCAGAAGAACCTCCAGAGCCTCAGGAGCTTGAAAAACACCCTTCTCCAGCGTGTCCAGTCGGTTGTGAGAGACATTGAGGACCTTGATCCACCGTAGGCCCTGGAAGGCATGCGGTTCAATGGTGGATAGCTGAGCTCCAACCAGATGGAGTTCTCGCAGTCGAACCAGTTCCATCAGCATCCCTCCTTCAATATGCCTGATGCGGTTGTAGGATAGGTTGAGGTGTGTCAGGTAGGGCAGATGCTTTAGGGCTTGGTAGGGGAAGGCGGACAAGTTGGTGTTGGTTATGAACAGGGTGGTCAGGTTGAGGCCATGCAGTGTATTGGCTGGCACAAGGCCTAGTGAGGGCCAATTATCAATCTCTAGGTGCCGCAGCCGGAACAGCTTTTTGAAAGAGTAAGGGTGCAAAGTGCTGATGCTGAGGTATCTCAGATGGAGGCTGACCAAGTTGTGCAGGTGGGATAGGGCCTCGGTGGGCACAACTGTCAGGTTGCACCTTTCTAGGTTTAGTATCTCCAGGCTTAAAAGTCCACTGAATGCACGGTGAGAAATGTAAACCAGGTCATTGTCACCCACTTCCAAGAATTTTAGATTGTGCAAGTCCTGGAACATATAATCCAGGAGGATGACGATCTTGTTGTCACTTACATCCAGTCGGGTTAGATTTGTTAAGCCTGTGAAGACGCCCAGAGGAATGAGCTTGATACGGTTGCTCTTGAGACTGAGCGAGTGCATGTTAAACAGGGCGTGGAATGCTCCAGGTTCAACATAACTGATAATATTTCCACTGAGGTCAAGTTCCTCTAGGCCAGGAAAGGCAGCAAAGTCATTGGGGTTGATCATTGTCAGCTTGTTCTTACTCAGGTCGAGGATCCTGGTCTCGATTGGAATGCCGTCGGGAATGCTGGGCATGCGCTTGCGGTGACAGACGACTGCCTTGCTCTGGGCTGAACACTCGCAGCGCGAGGGACATCCCAGGGTAGAACCCACAAAGACGGCCACTAGGGCCAGTCCCAGGAATGGTTGCCAGCATGAGACGACCGTGTGCAGCATGACTTTGCTCATACAGTCGACCATTCTGTCACGGTTCTGCAAGAGAGTAAAAGACAACAAAGAGAGGGAGAGAAAGAAAGACAGAGGTTAGTGAGAAAATGGGTGGATCAGGTAGTGATAGAAACAGGCCTGAATTCTAAATCCATGAGAAATTGTATTTCTCTAATCCATATTCTAGTTTTGTCAGTTATGAGCCTTGAGCAAAAATATGAGTCTTTCTCCTCTTCCAAGAGTTGACATTTATAAGCTAAGTGATCAGGAAGGGTGCTAGATGTGCAACTTTATGGGTAACATGTCAAATTCACAACAGAGATGGTGTGAGAAGGTGTGACAACATTTATGAATTCATTGGTGTCAAAGGCACATACAATATATATTTTCCCCCAGTAGATTTAGACAGGATTATGAAAGATATGGCAGGCATCAGTCTGCTATTGAGAAAAAGTACACGTGCCTTCACTAGCATCTGAAACAGATTAGAGGAGCTTTGTCTCTGTCACAAATGTCAAATTCTTGCCATCCTGAGCCACACTAAAACTTTCTTACACCGGTATAGCCTAAGCCAGCAATCCAACCCTTTTCCATTGACTAATTTATTCAAATACAGGCAAGTTGTATTATTAGGCTCCAAATTCAGCCTTTGAATTAAAGAACAATTTGCACGATCCTTGGCATACTGATCAAGAGTTGAATACAATCATATAAATTCCTGTACATAATCAAACTTCTTCATTTAGGCTGACACGTGATAGATTTTGACTGAACTAACACACACACACACACCTCCAACTAAGAAATAAGAAATATGATCATATTTAAATAATACCCTCCACCCCATCTCCCTTGTAGAAACAGCTCCAAATAGGCTAAAATTGCAGAATTAAAGAAATCAATCGTAAAAAATGAATGGCAGTTTATGCAGTCCATGGACAAGTATGACGAAACCCAATAAACATGTAGAAATTGTTGGAGGGCATCACTTAATAGAGGGGTGATATTATGATTGTAATCACAAGGATTACCACAAAGGCCGCAAAAGCTAATAAACAAAGGACTGACGGTTAATATGTTTTTTGTTTTTTTTATCCAATTAAAAAATGCATCCAATATCAATTCAATTATTCTGGGAGTAGTAGCATCTGGAGTCAAATGAGCATCATGGCAAAGAGAGTGGGTTTAAGAGATATGTCACCTCATGGCTAATTAAAAATCAGAAAACAAAAAGATGCTAATTCTAAATGAATAGCCTTGTGAAATAATTGTATACTCCACTATAATGCCAACATATCACTCTTGATTCTTAAAAAAAATATACCGGTACACATAAAAGCTCTCTTATTTTCTTTGTGCTAGGCTGCTACAGTGTGATCCATAACCATGATCAACAACATTGTGTGTTTAAGCACAAATACATTCATATGTCAGTTTCGGGATAATTTAGTGCGCCGTAACACTGAAGGAAAGAAGCACGGACAAGGAACGCTGAAGGGAACGGCTGTGCAAAGTAATGTAACACTTACATTACATTCTTCAACAATCTATTGGCATTACCCCTCATTAAAAGAACTAGCTTCTGCTCTTCTGCACTCAAATGGTTATGACAGACACACTATTTTAAGCGCTCTTGCTAAACACATACATGGACATACATGAATAAAACGAGAAAGAGATACATATCAGCAATTTTTGCACATGTGACACACGTGCAGGCATTTAAATCTTTATGTATATCATAAGCACATGATGATGGTCAGATACATCAACTGAATGCACTGCTTGCCATAAACAGACTGGGTGACAGGTTGCAGAGTGCCGACCATCCCTGCCTCATTTGGTGTGTCATGGGCTGTGCTAAATTTAAACTATGATGAATAATAAGAATTTGTCCCCACTCACTTAATACACAGAGAGAATATGGTGCAAAGATAATAAGATGGCATACTGTATTTGAAACTAAACGTTTACCCATGTTGTTGCCATCTAGAAAGAGAAGCATTATGTAAGCCAAAGCAATGAATGGAATGGCCCAAAATATAAAACATCTGAATCCCTTTCATCTCTCAAGTATCAAGCAATAGGTGCAAGAACTCAGAGCGTGTCACAATACATACATGACAGGACATCGCACACATTGTAAAGGGAGTGCAAGACTATGTACCTATGGGCCGGATCTTCTAAAGGTTTGTCTATACTCGTAGCACGCGCAAATAAATTTAATTACATTACAACATTTAGCAGACGCTTTTATCCAAAGCGACTTACAGTACATATCATCATACTGTTGGCAGAGGCAGCCATGCAAGGCGCCAACCAGCTCAACGGGAGCAATTTGGGGTTAGGTGTCTTTCCCAAGGACACTATGACAGATTTTGATTGAACCTTCAACCTTGCAGTTGCTGGGCGGGAAATCAACCTCCTGAGCTGCTGCCGCCCCACTAACAAATGTGAGGACTTCGTCTTTCAAATGTGCAAAATAAAATTATTCATAACTTATCCAGTTAGTACTTTTGCCTCAATGAATATGCAAGATGGGGCGTTTACACGCTATTATGCAAAATACACATTAATTGAGCAAAACACAGGACAAACTGGATAAGACGTGTTATTTTGCACATTTGAAAGACGCAGTTAGTAGATCAGTTTGTACATTTATTTGTGCGTGCTATTTTTACACACGCAAACCTTTAGTAAATCATGTGTGTGTGTGTGTGTGCAGGTTCTCATGTGTGCCTGTGCTTCTGCAAATTCTTCCTCCAGAATAACCCCAAAAACCCCAAGTATGTGCACGCTCACTCACAGTCACACACACACACGTGCGCACACACACTCACACAAGCATCCTGTTCGCAGACCCTTGTCCATCTGAATCCCATCACCATATGCTTCGGAGCTTTATTAAGAGGGTGTCTAATCAGAGTAATGAATAGATGCCTTATTAACAGTGTGTAATCAGAATAAGAGCAAGCCCATGTTGTGACCCCCTCACCTGTGCGTTGTTGAATGAGAAGACCATAATGTTAGTACATCATCAGTGCAACCAGCAAAAGTTTGTCTTGTGCAGGAAAAAAAATTAGCATACTAGGTAGGTGCCCTGGGGCAACATTCTGAAATAAAATCCCAACTATCTGCTCATCCTGCATGACGTTTTTTATGCTGCCTACTGCTGGGTACATTGCACACTTAATTTCCTGAGCATGCCTAGAGTTTCCTGATGCAACTGGACTGATCATTTTACTGTGAATGTTGTTGAATAGTTCATGTGTCCTATGTCGTCCACTGTTGTGTATGATGTGCACTGCTTTTTGTGCTTAAAGCTCTTTCAAACTGAATTTTCCTCAGGACAATATATGGTATTATATACTGTACATTTGCCCATTTCAGAAACAACCTAATTCCACCTTCGTTTCACGCCTTAAAGGAAAAACCCACCCTAAAATACTAACTTTGTTAAAAGAACAGCTATTGGCAATATAACTTGCCTTTCTAGACCCATTTGGAAGGTCTAAAGTCATTATGGGAAATGTAGGAAATCACTGACTGAAAAAGATTGATGATATATAACAGTGTAAGAGTATCTGAGGGTGGATTTCTTCTAACAGCTTTTAAGAATAGTCCTATATTGTCCGAAATCCCACATTGCATTGTGAGATAAGGCTGCACACCAAGGGTGCTTCTATAATGTGGACCTTGACCCACAGTAGTGCTGGGTTGGATCCTGAGAGGGGGACGATAACAGCTAATGGTGTCTGATTCAGCATGAACTGGTGAGCACATACTGCATGTACAGGCAACGGCTCCACGTGAGTATGAAACTATGTTACGTAACACTTTTCTAGAACACGACATTATTATTTAGTCCTTCACTATGACAGATAATATATCTGGGAATATATCTGCCTTGTTTTGAGACAAGCTCGTTTCTGATGTGCATACTGTTTACCATTCCTACCCCAAGCTCATTTCCATACCAATCGCTGAAAACACGTGGGGCCTTTCCATCCCATGATGCCGCTCTTTACTTTTCAACACAGCCCGGGGCTAACTAGTAAGTGGATGAGTGGGGACGATCTTTACCAGAATGGCACACAGCCCAGCATGTGCTGTTACTCAGGACTCCGCTAGCATGTTTCCCATATTCCCAAATAATAATATATATTTTTTTTTTTACCATACATGATCATTCTACTTATGGTTTGACCTCAGCTAGCTTTCTGAGGAGTTTTATTTGGAGACTCTGCTAGAATAAATTGTCAAGTTGTATTTCAGCACCATCCCATAACGACAGATATCTAGAGGTGAGAGTGTATCTATTGCAGATAGCAATAGCTCCCCAGGTGTTGAACGATATCTCCCCTAGGTCATCGCCAATTGCTCTCTCTCTCTCTCTCTTTCTCTGTCCCTTTATCTTGTGCTATCTCTCTTTTTGACTCTAGCACTCTCTCCCTGCAACTCGTTTCTCTCACTTCTCTCAGACTTTCTCAACTCTCCCCTCATTGCGTCCTGTTAGGTTACCTAGGTGTGTTTTAAGGAGGAGATGAACCTGTCTCATGTAGTTGACTGTTAATTGACGTTTTTTTATACTTTGTACTTTACTTTAGCCCTTAAACACAACTTTGTGGACCTAAGTATTTGCACTTGCTTGCATACGAAGAGAAAATATTAGGATATTCACAATAGAGTAGCAAAGAGACTGTCCTTCAACTTGACCCTTAACATTTTCAACAATGCCATTCTCTTTTATGGAATTAAAATCCAACCTTTTTGTTTGTGTCCTGTGGTGTTTGCAGGGCTACATTTATACATATACAGTATATGTGGATTTGTTTTACGAAGAATTTAACACATTCCTAGCAGACTTCCGAGTGGCATTATTTAGACACACACAAAGTACAGCCTTGATCCTAAGTAGACTCAACAGCAATATGGAAACTGATTTGTTCTAATTGCAGCAAATTGAATCAAGCAATCATGGGTCAGTTTGCTCATCAGTGTCGCTCCCCCTGCTGAGCCGAGTGGACACCCACTATCCTTGTTTGGTTTCCAATTATTTACCAACCAATTAATCCCACTGCTCCAATATGGAGTGAATATGATTAGACAAGATGATGCATGAAATGACTCAGCGGTGGACTTTGCTGTACAGGAGACCTAGGTTGTTAGGGTAAGAAATTACAAGAGGATCTTGGCAATAGAGGGTTGGAAATCTGCCTTCACAGGATGTTGATGATGCTGTGCGAGTGCAACCTATAGCAGAAGCATATTGCTGCTGTCGATGGAAAACATGTGTCCCCCAAAAGTTCACTTTTGACACATACTAAAAGGGCTATATAAATAAAGATTGATTTGATTTGATGACACACAACTTTGTTTTCTGAAAACCTGTCATGTGTTTTGGATGTGTTGAATGTAGCAGGAGTAGTGGGGTTTTTCCGCAACAGCAGTGACACCGTGTGAATGGCAAGCAGACGTTGACGCTTCGACTATAATCGAATAAATGTAATAATATTTTGCTCTAGCTATCATCTGGGGGAAGTTTCAACACCCTGAACGCTCACAAGGCACTTCTTATTTTGCCCAAGTAGTTTGAGGATTTAGATAACAACTTGGCCTCTGTGCAATCAACCAATAAAAAAGCCACTTGCGATAGTAGCCTGTCTCTATCTCCTCCGGAAAGGTTTTCAGACTCTGTTTGATGTGGCCCCCAGGAGCCGATCATTACACATAATGTGATTCCTCCACACAGAAAAGCCTCCCTGAGTTTGTGCCGGAAGGTGGGAGACAGTTGCTTTCATTACCCAGCAATTATCAACACCCCTTAACCATAATCAAAGTGTCAAATTTGGATGGTTTGATTGGAAGACAAGCTCCAGAGGAAGAGCTACTTCCACCGGCAGAAAAAGGAGGAAAATGAACTCTCAGAGCAAGAGCAGAAACCACAGAGAAACACGGTTGAGTGAGGAATAAAGCGATAATGAAAGCAACATTATGTGTAATCATGCAGAGGGAGAATGTGCTACATATTGGGTGCAGCGGTAATAAAGCTAGCTCCCTTGTATATTAGCGCCTGACATGGCTGCCCTCACATCAGTGGCTCCAATTCATGGCAGTGCACGTGGTTATAATGAGGAGCAAATCTGCCAAAAAGAAGAAAAATAAATCAACCACACACTGATATTTGAATCCATTTAAGTCCGAAATAACACAAGTTCGCTACCTTCACATCTGCATACCCTGCATCCTGTAAGGCTATTGTCAGCAAGATGGAGAATCACTGTTATTCTCACTGGGAAAATCAAAGCTTTTGTGGTCGTGAGAGAGTTAATACACGGTTCCTGCATACTGCACACGTGAAAAGCGTGGCATTTGATGTCTTCATTTCCCAGATAACACCTACGAAATAACAGTAGATCCTCACCAGGGTCATTGTAAGGGAAAGTTATTAAATCATCTTTTTATCTTAATGAGCCTTATATCTTCTAATATACGCTACCCTGAAGGAAAGTTGACAGCCAGAGTGTGCAATTAACCCACCTTTCCCAAAGAGCTTCATAAGGGGTTCATAATGAGAGGGGAAGAGCCTGCAATGCTATTTGACTTATCCATTATTGAATGGATCTTTGTAAAGAGCAGCGAGGCTGTAACATGCAAAATGACACTGTACTCCTCCTATTATAATCTACGGTTACTCTTACTTCTCATGCAACTGTATACCTATTCAGGAAGTGACCTGGATAAGATACAGCAATTAAGCACCAATCAATAGATTTTTCCAAATGATAATAATAAGAAAAATATTAGTACAAATAGCAGAGGTAGTAGTAGTAACAACGACAACAACGACCAAAACAAGCACAGCAGCAGCAGCAGCAACAACAACAGTCTTAATGAAACTTCATGCACATAGATGGCGGAGAAAAATATGGTGAAATTGTTCCATTTCCTCAAGCATTTCATAAATCGGATGCCATGTATGGCAAACTGTTTAATTCATTAACACGATTAAACACTACTAGAGCAACATGATCACAGGCACATGACAGACAGAGTGTTTTGGGCCTTAGAAGCCCTTAACAGTGAGGTCAACAGCCTCAAGGCAATAATAGGCTTCCATGCACAAATTGGCCTTCTGCTTGCTTCATGGAGCGAAGTCAAAGCTCAATGAATCTGTGTTAATTAAAGATTAACTTGGTAGATTGAGTCAGCTGCTCATTTAAAATAAAACATCTGATAACCCTTGGCTTGGGAAAGAGTCCAAAGGGCCCCATCAAACAGTCAGATCTCAATTCATCCCGCAGGAAAAGCCCCTCAGAGAACAATGTTAATCCCACGTTTAATAGCAATTAACAAGTCTGAATTTTGGAGACAAGCAGGGGCTTGTAAAAAAGAAAATACATAAATTGGTAATTAAGTGAGTGAGGATATAAATATAACGGTGACACTGTGGACAGACTTAATGGTCGGGGGAACAGAGACGTGCCATTTCACAGAATCTGCAAACGTGAAACGAAATTGTACAAAATAAATTCAAAGTACGTCAGTTCAACATAGAGCAAAGTGTTAAGTGGAAGACTTTTACATTGGTCGATTCTTCTCACTTAAAACGAGTCCCCGCGCTCCACTCCCATTAGACTCGTACGACATCAACATTAACGCATGTTTATGTTGATATTGAGGCGATGTTATTGTGGTTATTGTACCACTTAAGCAGGTCTGAATCCTCTCCAGGGAAGAGTCTGTGTTCCTTCGCCGTGACGAGGACATTCAGGACAGCTACTTCATCTCAGATGAATAGGGGCAAAGAGTCTAAAAGGTGTGAATTGCCTGAAGGATATATTACAGATGTGTCTTTCTAACAGCTATGGGACATTTCTTTCTTTAGCAAGGAATGAAACAAACATTTAAAGAATACGTTCAATATATGTCCATAGCTCAGATGGGAGCAACAGAAACTCTGATATTGATATTATACACATTTGTAGCCATCTGCACCTCGACCACCACTTAGAATGATACTGTAGATGCAGGCATATATACTATATGTATATATATATATATATATATACAGTATATACTACTGTATATAACATATATAATATTACACATACATTAAATACAAGCTACGGTACAAGTACAACAATTAATAACTGCATTAAAGACCATAATCCCTGTCATACAAACATAATGCAGATGTTCACATGGATAAGTGCAAATATATTCTTTCTAAATCACCAGTCATAAATCACAGATGACAGGGACTTAATAACAACACTAATATATAATGTAACACAACAGTCGATTGAAAGTATAATCCAGGTTTGACATTCCTCATTTCACGTTTTAGGCAACGCTAATGTGATACTTTAATGATGCCCAGAGGGAGGGGTGTCAGAGCCCACAACAGCAGCCCTGTAGCTGCTAGGGACGCTGTGTTTTGCTCAAGGACACTTTAACAGGGTAGATGCTTGCCGACACATGGGCTTGAACCCGGGTCCTCAGGGTGAAGGGTGGGCTCCCTAAATCACTACACCAGACCACTGCCAGTTCTAGGTAAAGAAACGACAGGCCAAAGAAGAGCCTGGGAGAAAATAGAGATTGTTTTTCCTCCTTTGCCCTCCTTTCCATAATCTCCTCTTCTCCTTAATGACTTCAAGTTGCATAACACTGCGGACTGCCTCACATTTTCCTCACGATCTCCTGTACTTTCACTGACCTAGACTTGTGTGTGTGTGTGTGTGTGTGCAAATGTTATTCAGCTTCACATCTAAAGAGCATCTTAAAAAGGGTCAACAGACCCTCAAGTGAATTTCTTCCTCCTCTGGCTTTGAAGCGAAAAGCTCCATGAGATGTGCGGACTGATTAAAATGCATCTGCCGCAGCCGTTAGCACATTGTGTGGGCTTGCCGAGAGACCTTGTGGATTAGCACCTTGCCCCCCCTCCTCCCACCTTCCCAGTCTGGACGACCTACATCCGGTCTGAGTCAGGATGTGTGTCATCTGTACTATGACTCAGGCCTGTTAAAGGTGGTGGGTTAAAGGTGTCCTACCCCCCCTTTGCATTTACATCTAAATGTTTTTTCCTAAAAGACTTCATTGTTCCTGGACGCATTACCGGTTCACTAAATAATACCGTACAGCCTCACGTTAACTGATAGAAATAACAACTAGAACAACAAACTAACACACACACACACACGTCAACAATATTGTTACAGCAATGACGAAAGCACCGTGTCAGTGTAGCAGCCTAGGCCAAGTGCACGAAACACTCTGCATGCTTCACGTTGTCTCACTGTTAAGAAATGTTTCACGATCATTTACAGCACGAGATTATTACAAAAGTATTTTATGCCCCGAAACAATTGACAAAGAAATCCAGAGATAAAACCTTCAACGTTTGTTTAGCTCAGAGGAACACATGCAGTTCAAAACATACCCCTGCAGCTTCATGATGTCCCAACAGTGGTTACTTGGCAGGGAATCTTGTCCAGATATCTGCAAGACATCTCTCCGTCTCTCCCTCTAAATCACAAATGGTTGCACAGCTTCTTCTTTTTTTTTTACATCTCTTATGCTCATAATTTCTGTGCCTGTGATGCTTGTTCCTCTGTGTCTCTCTATGTGTGTCTTTCTCTCTCTCTTTCCACTTTGGTCTCTCTCTCTCTCTCTCTCTCTCTCCCTCTCTCTCTACCCCATCAAGAGATCTGACCTCTGACCTTGCAGCTCAATGCCATTAAAACCCATTCATTTCTGCAGCTTGCAGCTTCTCAGGAAAGAAGTGGGAAGTCAACCTTAAGCAGCCCTTAATATCAGCTTGTATATTTTGCTCTATCGTGTTGTCTCAATTATCTGCTGGTGTGAGGTGTTTGGTGAGAAAAAGCAAACTTATTATATGAAGAACCCATCGCTTGTCTGAAGCCTTATAAGTACATATAGAATTATCCAGCTTTACATTGGTGTTCCAACCGCAGTCTGGGGAACATCGAAGAATAGGTAATGGTGTATTGATCGTGGCAAATGCATCCATTGTATGTTCACACTCCACATCCAAATAAAAAACAACAACAACACAACCGTTATCAGCGAAGGTTCAGAAGATTATGCCGTTTTGAAATATTGATTGGTTCATACATGTCAAATGTAACCATCAAATGAATTTCACTACAGTTTGAGTTGGATTGAAATCCTGATATTTAAACGTTTGCCATTGTACACAGTTTAGAGCAGTTACTCTAACAAAATTAAGGATAAATCACAGTTAAAACAAATCATAATACTTTTTAAAGGAGAATATAATATTTTATTTTTGAAGGTGACACTTTTCTTTCTTCTCCAAAAGGGACATAGAGCATTTTGGAAATGAACTCTTCACATGTTGTCATCCTGTGTACTGCGGGCTTATTACTCATTCACGGAAAACTGCTGCATGTAAACAAAGGTAGACAGCATTGCCTGGAAACATCGCTAAATGAACACGACCCGGGGGAATTCACTAATTCCACCTGACTGGAGTTATGGCTGAAGAGAGCGGGTTTACATCAAAGGGTTAATGAACTCTCTGGAGACAAATCAAAGCAGGCATTCGAGTGATACGGCTGTTTTCATAGCTCGCTGTTATCAGCCAGCCAATATGGTTTCCCAAGGGATTATGGTCCACACAAGGATCACAAAGCCTTATTGGCTATTGATCAGGTCACATGGTTTGGCCCTAGAACAACTGCAACAAAAAACACATACGGCAGGTGGCAAAAGATAATGTCCGAAATGACCATTCTGCTGATTCTTGTCTGCGATGCCTCAATCAATATTGCATTTGTGGTGTTGAATGCAGTTCACTTTCATTTGAAACACTGTTTGGGTGGGTCTCCGCTCATAATGCTTAGAATATCAGCGACATCAGGACATTGTTGCTCATGAGGGTGTTTTTTCCTCATTCACTCTTGGTATCTCCCGACCAGTTATGTAGTGATAAAGAAGAGTAAATTAAAAAGGTGAGATTTGTTCTCAACCATCCCTGGGCAAGCATCTCCAGAAACCACTACATAAACACATTCGTTAAATAATACAGTCATTACAGTGGTCTGTACAGTGTTTTCAGTAGAGAATGACACGTATGACGACCATACATTTTTACAGTGCTGTCTTTCCATATAATTCATATGTGACAGGACCTTTATCAACGTCAAAGAACAGCTTCCTTCGAATCTTTCCCTTTACCCCCCAAAAAACCTCAAATTTGGGTTTACATACAAAAGGCGACATGGTGGTCTGGTGGTTAGAGACCGTCTCCTAAAGGTCACAGGCTGGATTTCCGCCCCCAAAAAAGCCAATGTGTCCATCTCTAAACCCCAACCGTTGCTGTCCGTCCTTACTCTGGCTCTATTATTCTACAATGTGGCTCAAACCAAAAAAAAACACTCCTTCTTTGAGTAATGATTAACTGTAGCGACTCTAGTCTGATATAACCCACCGATAATTAGAGCAGTAACTGGCAAAGCTCACCCACATTATGATTCATGGGCTGCTAGCATGCTCTGATTTCCACTTGCGATACATGTAGATGCAGCTCTTAGAAGCTGCAGTTGTGAAGTGACATACTTGCGCATATTAAGTCGTTTTAACGCTCTCTAACTAATCAGTGACAGTTTTATTCCGTCCCAGCTCTGATGTAACTTTCATGTTTTGCATGCAAGGAACAAGTCAAACTTGTGCAACAAAACATACCCTTCATCTATATTTAGCTGCATGATTAATTATCCTACCACGAGTCCTGGGTGCTCTCCCTGTGTCTCGCACACACCTCTCATTTGGAACAGTGTGGGGAAGGAAAGTGTCGGGAGTGAAGTGAAATATTAACAAGATAAACAAGGGATCTTTGAGTTTGAATAAAGATCTGTCCGAGTTGCTTGTCAACGGCTATAGCCACAGGCTGCGTTCAATCAAACGCACGCGTGTGACGTTGTTTTTGCATTGCCTGTGGGCACTCAGGTAATGCCACAGCTTAAACAACGTTGACTTGTGAAAAACAATACAAAACATTGTTGAATTTAATCAAAATGTGCATGTTCAAGTTTAATGAAATTGCTTTCTCCATTGCAGATTGCCCCCAGTCCAAACACTGGAATGAGATTGCCATACACAGTTCAATAAACTTGAGAAATATTCAAATCCAAGAAGTTGGCAAAAGTGCAATACTGTAAAATGGATGGCATGACTTCTGTTTTCAAATGATCTCAACTCAACTTTGATCTAAGTGACCTAGCATGTGCCATATAGTTACTTATTGACTGTTCCCTCTGTTGTTAAGGATATCACATGCCAATAAAATATGCATATGAAAACCTACATACTTTCATTAAGTCTAGGTAATTCGGGCGGCACGGTGGCGCAGTGGTTAGCACTGTCGCCTCACAGCAAGAAGGTCCTGGGTTCAAATCTCGCCTGGCCCTTTCTGTGTGGAGTTTGCATGTTCTCCCCGTGTTCGCGTGGGTTTCCTCCGGGTGCTCCGGTTTCCTCCCACAGTCAAAGACATGCAAATATATGTGTTTGTGTAGTGTGGTGCATGGTGTGATGTACTATGTATATGATGCATGCAATGTATACTTGTATGGGGGCGGCATTAGCTCAGGAGGTAGAGTTCCCGCCCCGCAACTGTAAGGTC
>OMOT01074614.1:0-11619 GCA_900312575.1 Acanthochaenus luetkenii | reverse complement strand
GGGGAGTTGTACGTTAAATCTCTTGTGGACTTTTGTAGAACTGTCATGGATATTTAAGTTATATTAATGTAAAATGTACTCAACACAAAGTAACGATTAACTACGTAGACGTACAGAACATGTGCTACAAAGAAGCAATTAACACTTGCACAAAGTCTGTACATATGTCTGTGGCGTGTGACTTCTTCAGTCTGACCCATGTTGTGCTTCTGACCTAGGGACAGGCAGTCTGCCTCCAAGCTGGTGAGACGCACGGAGAAGAAGCTGAAAGAGGTCATCCTGCAGGTGGATGATGAGAGACGCAACACAGAGCAGTACAAAGACCAGGTCAGAGATTTTCGATCGTCACTGTCAAGCTAATACCCATTACAGTAGCTTCATACTGGCTACTTGGATCTCCCTATTCTGGCACTACTGAGTGTTTCTTTTTTTGTGTGCGTGATGTTTATGTAGATCAACATCTGACGCTTGTGTGTGGTTAGTATCTCATCGATAACGCCAGTAGCCAAAATGAGCTTTGGAATTCAAAATGCTAATTTATAAATGCAGCTGATGCTCAAAATATTGGTATAGATGTATTATGAATGTCAGTGTTGGATAATTGTAGCCTACATCTTGGAGAATGCACATCAATTGTATATCTGTGTGGTTATTTGTAGGCAGATAAGTTGAACTCTCGTATGAAGCAACTTAAGAGGCAGCTGGAGGAGGCTGAGGAAGAGGCTCAGAGAGCCAACGCCAACCGCAGGAAACTGCAGAGGGAGCTGGAGGACGCCACAGAGTCGGCAGACGCCATGAACCGTGAAGTCAGCTCCCTAAAGAGCAAGCTTAGGTGGGCAAATAAACTTTAGACACATTAGCTCTCACTGATTTATAACAGTTTTATTTAGTTCTGTAGATAAGTGATAGATGAAGGGTTCCTACACAGATCTGGCAAAGTATGGAAAATGAATTACCAGGTTTTTATTTGGGAATTGGACATAAAGGAAAAGTATGGAGAAAATATTGTTTCAGTTCCGATACACATTTTATATTTCACATATTGTGATATTTTATGTTATGGGATTTTTAAATGGCAAATATGTAGTGACTCTGTAGATGGCTGTATTTATTCAGGAAGAGACTGATACTGCTGCAAAATTGTACCTATAGATGCATAGTTAAACCAGAAACCACCTGCATGATAGTGCTCCTCAACAAAGTGCCATCACATCATCAAGGCCTCCATTTCACTCTTATCTTGCACGACTCGACTACACCACAACTGATCTTCTCATCGCTGCTTTTTCCTGTTCCAGGCGTGGCGATCTCCCCTTCACCATGCGCCGCATCGTCAGCCGTGCCGGCGTCGAAAGCGACGAGGAGAGTGAGCCCAAGAGCGAGACCCCCGAGCCCAAACCTGAATAAATAGCTACAGTGCCCACTTGCTCCTTTAGAGGATTGAACTGCATCATAAATAGACGGGCCCATATACTGACACACATGAGCACACATAATGTACCTACCGATTGGAGAGGGACACAAACATCAGAGTACTGTAGGAACCAGAGGCAGGGATTATGCTGATTCTTCCAAGTCTAGTTCCATCACAAGCCTCTCCCATCTCTTTAACCGTGACACGTGACAATCTATGCACACTTGATACACTCACACACACATACAGAAGCCAGTAAACTCAGACAATCACTATGCTGACACACACACACACACAATATTTTTGGGCCAAATTTTTTTTCTCGTGCTTCATTTTTCATTCTCTGGGGAAAAAAAGAAAATGATATGTTTTATAAGGATTCATTCCGATTGTAATAGTCCTGAATTTGGATCTATTTTTCTAATTGAAGAAAGAGAAACAAAGGAAGTATAAATAAATGAAGACAAGATTACTGGAAGGGGACCAAAGTAATATTGCAATCTATAGATTTGTATTTTATTCAGAAGTTTTTATAATGGTTAAGTATGAAAGTACTACATGTTTATTATGGCTCTTGCTCGTGCTCTCGCACCTCAGTGTATAATGGAGGTTTATGTGCTGAAATGTATTCTATTAATATAGCTGTGGTTAGAACTTGACACATGACTATGCTTTTGGGCTTGATGATTTGATGGAGACATTTAATGCGCAAACATGAATTTAGCATCATTTACATACAGCAACACACAATTGGAGACTCAGCGACGCATACTCTAGGCCTCTGATTGTGACGGTGCTGAAATTTCATAATTTTGCACTGAGATGTAAAACTTCAGCCTCGACATGATAAACCACTGCATTGGTGCGTTTAATCGAAACATTGATAGAAAGGACTGATGTACGTTGGAACAGAAGCATCAAAATTTCAGAGCGCTCATGCTCATATTATGGACACAGTATGTCAACACACACTAAGGCCTTATATACAGCTGTATTCTACTGTGCAAGGTTGTTTTTTTCTGGACGTGCATTTATTTTTGTATTGGTTTCTTTACTATCAATGTTTTTGTTATGTGCAGGGTAAAGCTTAAACGGTGTGGCTGGGTAATTAATTACTCACAGCACACACTGCATTCTCAGGGCACAGCTTGATGGGGGGGTGGGGGTGGTGGAGGATTTTACAGACCACAGGGAGATTCAGGAGGTCGTACTACTTCGATTAGGGGATACGGTTAGGTATGTCAGCACTGTAACCTCCCCGACGCGCCATACTTTTGACTGGCAGTTATGGCTTGATTCAGAAATGGGCAGTTTGGCAAGTGGAGATGCCCCTAGTCGAAATGTCTGGCCAGGCAGGAATAGCTGTGTCAGATGACTTGTTCTATTTAGATGCAACGTAAGGGCTTAATGTCTGGATGAAGTAAACCCCTCGCAGGCTGTGCTCTGGGGCGGCTTTTGGCTCACACTGCTGGGAAGTGAGAGGAATGTGTTAAGAATAATGGCTTACAAATAAAAGGATCGCTCGCTTTCACACTTAAAAACAAAACAAAATATTTTAAAAAAAAAAGTGGGGGGGAGGCATCTCCTTAATTTGTTTGTAATGGTAAATTTCTTGACTGCACCTCTCGAGTTGTGAAATGTTGGTATTATTGCAATAAAGAGGCTTTCTGAACTGCTACATTTGGACCACCCGTGTCTTTGTGATTTCATAATGTTATTGATCTGCAGAAGTCCAAAACTACACTATCAAAAGCCATAGGTTGTGGTTTTTTGTAAATGATGTAACATCACCAGGAGGGGGCGGTCTGGTCCTCCAGTCCTCCAAGTGGCAAGCGGCGCATAATGATGTAGCAAGTCTGAACCGGTTTTACTACTGGGTAGTAAACAAGGACGGAGACGTTTGGGTGAGATGTTTATTTCTTTTCCACCATGTTAATTTCTCCATCTTTAGATTGTTACACTTGTCATATTGCGGTTTTCAGTTGGAACACATTTATTCAACTGGGGAAACGATAGCTCACCTGTTTCATGTTGTTAGACATTTTTAAAAAAGATTGTATAATTCTAATATAGAATTGAAATGCCTCTGGTATCTGTTCATGTACATTAAAGAAGGATCGGTATGATATTTACTGACAAAATCTAAGCTGGTGTCTCGAGAAGCATCTGGTTTCTGCAGTGAAATATCTAAAATACGTCTGACAATAACTGCAACCTCACTTTCCGAGTACTTGATGGGTTTGTATTTCATGTAACACAACTTTAACACGACCTACGTGGAGGGTGTGGACTAATCTAGAGTCTCTTAATCGAGAAGTGCCATTTTTTTCTTCCTGTTTTCACAACCGACACTGGTGCATCACGTTCGATATAAACGACGTCGTCGGTAGCTGCATTTTAATGGAGGCTCAACCCGAGTCAGGCGCCATAACCAATCGGAAGCCAGCGGCCTCCGGGTGGGCGGGGCCCGGTCCAATGGTCACCAACACAATGCGTCGTCAAACAGGAACCGGCCGGTTTTGGGGAAACTTCCGAACGAGAGTAGCGATTGTTCGACTGTAACGTGACGTTAGAGGCCGTCAGGCGACTGTTTTCACGTAGAACACTTGACGGTGACACGGGAAAGTTCTGTCTGAAGACGACGACCAGCTTCCTGAATTACACCGAAGCCCTTTTACCAAACGGTTACGCTAGTGGCTAACCAACCCCCTTGGCCTCCGCTCGAACCGGGCTGGAACCCGGCTCGAACCGGTCTTCTGCTTCAGCCTCCCCGCAGCGAGGAGACCCAAGGTAAGTTACTCGACAGACGGATAGACGTGACGCGCCTAGCTGGAGGAATTGTGGTTATTAAGGTGCAACTAGGTGGCGGCGCCGCAATGTCCACATATATTAGGTTGTTGAGACAACGGACGTCCAAACACCTCGCGTCCGGGTTCTGTTCGTTGCTTTGGTTGAGACAAGAGAGAGAGACGGTATTCCTTTGTTACCGCGGGTTCCCGTTTGGTTTCGACAGGGTGGCCCCGAAAAGTCTGGAATCGCAGGGAAGCCGCCGTTCAGATGTGGAATTCAACCCATAGTTGCCTCCATGTGGAGACCAGAGACCCTTGTAGGCACTTTAGACCACCGAACATCCTGACAACCAGTCAAGTGCAACAAGAAGAACATTGATATACGCAGTACCGGTCACACGTCAGGAAACACCTGCGTGCACCAGCCGGTTCGTGGTTAAAAACGGTGTAAACTCGTCTATAAACGTCATGTTTAATTATATGATGTGTAACGTTACGTATATAAGCAGATAAAATAATAAATACAAATTGAAATCTTGTAAACTCATTGGGTGGTGCATTGTTTTGTTTTTGTGTGTGTTATTTTAATATATTGGTCCGTACTGGTGGTCATGGTGACATCTGTAGAATTTTTCATATTCCTAGAAAATAAAGACCACCAGCCATATTTAAATATATTTAATTTATATGTCATCAGTGTTGTGCAAGTTCACAAGATTACTTTTAAAAGCCAAGAAAAAAAACTGTTTTACCACTTAAACAATGTGCCATATTATCTAGAAAATGGAATAACGGGAGCAGTAAAGGTTTACTGTAGATGCAGTGGGCATTTTATTTAGACTGCATGAACCAAATGATGCAGCAGTTCACCACTGGCTTCATTACAGTCGCTGAAAGACGTTCGCACTTGTTTCTTCTTGTATACAAACGTGAGGTTTTGTTCATTAGTTGCAAAACGTCAATGAACGTCGCTCTTTTAGCGCGTTCCTGCACAACACTGCATGATGGCATAATCCTACAGTCAGTTTCACCACGTGCAGTACCGTGTAATTCCAATGGAGGGAAGAAGAGTGAAATTGATTTTTAAATATGAACAATTCTACAGGTCCTGGAGCATCTGTTAAGATAGATGTCATCATGGAACACCAGTACGTACCAACATCTTTAAATAACAAAACAATGCTTACAAGATTAGCATTTTAATTAAAACATTTAACTTTTTAATGCAATTCACTTATGATTGTCTGCTTATATAATTACACATATCATATAATGAAATATGTGTTGTCAATGAGCCCAGATGACTTGAGCACAGCATGCTTTCCGACACAGGAGCGCACGCGCACACACACATAAATCCATTATGTGTGCAATCTCGCACTCACGTGAAAAACATGTGCAACAGGATGAAGTGCACCAGATCCATGCTCAACCTAATATGCAGCGTGGTGGACTGGTTAATGAATAGCTGTGTGTTGTGTTGGGTGGTCACTTAATATGAAACGCAGTGTTGGTCAGGTGATCCATATATTTAGTCTGCATTATCCGTGTGATCCCCAGCAGTTTCTAACAGACGGCAGCACAGGCACACACACGACTGTAGCTTGAGTGCTGAAATATTAATTATTATCTGTGTTGTGTAATGGGCTGACCTCATTACTGAAGTAGTAGTTCAATAACTTCTCACTGCTCTCCTTGCCAGGAGTGTTGTGCAAAAGTTGCAGAGAGTCCAGCAGCGGAGGGAAGATTGAAAAGGGGAAGAAAAACTGATTTTGACTACGTTGAAGGAACGTTATTATACTCATTTATCATCTTCTTGAAGAACTATGGAACTCTCACTGGTGAGTCTTATTGCTTGAAGAATTGTGTATATTTTTGCATTCATATATTAGTTTTTTTTCTGAGCCTATTCAGTTATTATAGTGCTCTTTTGTGTATTTGATATCCATGGTGCAACTGCAACTTTTTCCTTGGGAAATTGCTCTTTGAACCAGAAGAATTTAGCCCTATGTCTTCACCTTCTCTAGTCACTATACACCATCAAATCTTGACAGTTTAATGATGATATTCAGTCTGTTTATTTTGATTCTCTTACTTCCAATGTAGTTCAAATCAAATTCCTTGTTTCCACTTTAGATATCCAAAGACCTGTCAAAAATGGGCCAGGCTTTGCCACGCCTCTGCTGTACCCACTCTGCCATTTGTCAATAAAGAAGGCACTGGTCTATTGCTGTGATCCCTGTGTTAAGGGAGGGGTAGGGAGTCTTAGTAGGTGACAGGGCTACAGATTCAAGTCAAAGTGAAAGAACGTCGGCGATAGAGATATTCATGGGATGGAAACTACAGGAGGAGGGGCATGTAGGAGCCTTATCAGTGTGTAATGGAGAGGCAGAGCGGGAGAAACATACACATGTGAATTAAATGGCATTGTGAAGGGAAGGCAAGGCAAGCCACGATAGGGATGGAGGTTTTTGCTCGGAGCGCATAACGTTGCTGTTCACCATAAAGACACAACAGTTGGAGAAATGCAGGATAAATCTGCCAGTGGCCTGGGGAAGGTAGGGATACATAATGTGATACATGAGTGTTCTTGCAATAAATGTCTACTATATGCTGTGATGTTTTAACCTGTAGCAATGGCAGATAGTATAAATGATGGTTATGCCTAAGCTGCTGCGTGTTGGTACATGGCATGTAAATTAAACAAATGCTTTATAATGAGTGACAAATTCAGAGTGACACTGGAGTTGCTTCGTATTGGTTAGAGCATGTTCCAACTCGGATGACTTCATTGTATTTACTCAGTGTTGTTTCGCCTTCAATCATATTATCCATCTTAGAATTTCTTTGTCATTTAACCACACTAATTATGCTCATGTTGCTCACTGCCCTTTTTACTCACATTCTACCGTGCTGGTGTGAATTTGACATGAATAATCTCCCTATCTTGCTTTCCATCATATCCCCTCTCTCTCTCTCTCTTTCCCCACTTCTCTCTCTCCATACCATGTACTCTCCTTCCCTATGTCCAACTACACCCCCCTTCTTCCCACCCCTCAGGCTCACCCTGCTATCAAAGCCTTCATGTGTGGCTCCCTCAGTGGGACCTGCTCCACACTGCTTTTCCAGCCTCTGGACCTGGTCAAGACCCGTCTGCAGACATTGCAGAGCAGCATGCAGCCTGGGTGAGTATGTGTGTAGTAAACACACACACACCATATCAATCAATGCTTGAATCATGTGTAGCAACTACATATAATTCTGTGTTACTATCTCACTCACTGTATCTCCCCTGGTCCTTTCTGTGTGGAGTTTGCATGTTCTCCCCGTGTTTGCGTGGGTTTCCTCCCACAGTCCAAAGACATGCAAAATAGATGTGCTTGTGTGTAGTGTAGTATATGATGCAATGTAAAGCCCTTTTATAAAAGGGCTATATAAATAAAACTTGATTGATTGATATCACATGCTCTCTGGCCCTGTGACCTCCAAAACCGCATTTATTGTCATTATTGATTACCTTTATATCAGCTTATCTCAATATTCCCCTCATTCTTTTAGTTCGGCGAGAGTGGGGATGGTGACAGTGCTCCTGAGCGTGGTACGGACAGAGAGGCTGCTGGGACTGTGGAAAGGAATTTCACCGGTTAGAACACCCTTGTACTACTTGTAACTGCCCCACATATGCCCCATCCCTCTTTCTTTGTTGAAAATCGTAAATCTTTGTGTATGGTCACTTCACCAATTCACCAACTTCAGATTCTCATTGCACCGCAGCCTGTCCCGCAATGTATCTCTAACATCCTCTCTCTCTCCTCCATCTGCCCCTCTAGTCCTTTGTGCGGACCATCCCTGGCGTGGGGATCTACTTTAGCACCTACTACTCTCTGAAGCAGCACTTCTTCCAGGAGAGGAGCCCAGGGGCCATGGAGGCCATGCTGCTGGGAGCCGGGGCCAGGACGGTGGCAGGGGTCTTCATGCTGCCTGTCACTGTCATCAAGACACGCTTTGAGGTGAGCACAGGCAGAGGTGTGTGTGTGTGCGTGCGTGCAGGGAGTGTTTGCTTGAGGTGAGGCTGAGGCTCTGCCTAATGGACGGGTCGGCTGTGGGATAGCAGAGGAGAGGATAACAGGGTGCAGGTTAAAAAACACAATTGCACAGAGCTGTGGTTTGTACTTATATTATGTTTAAAAGTAAGGAAGGCTGTATTAGCATTTAGGTATAAAAAACACAAGTATGAATTATATTTTGTTTACTGTTCTCAAATTTGGAAGAGCACACTTTGAAATGTAAAATGGCTGTGTTATTCTATTTCAGAGTGGCAGGTATAACTATAGAAGCGTGGCTGGGGCTCTGCGTAGCGTGTGTCAGACCGAGGGTCCCATGGCTCTGTTCTCTGGCCTAATGGCTACTCTCCTCAGAGATGCTCCTTTCTCTGGTCTCTACCTCATGTTCTACAGCCAGACCAAGGCCTCATTGCCAAAGGGTAAATATTGAGCCGGAGGTTCATTTGGTACTAACAGCATATGATCAGTTTAAATAATCAAAAGGAACACATTTTAACAAACTTACTGACTTTTGGTATTTTGTAGCCTATGTTTATTTGCTTTGCATTCCCCCCCTTTTCCCTTTGTGCCCTCTGATGTGTGTTATGGCTTGATGTAAAATGCACTTGAAAAACAAAAAATAAATGTAAAACACCAAGCTGAAGCAGTAATTGTTTGGTGTCCATTGAAACAAAATATCTACATTTTCCTTTCAGAGATCAGCATGTCTGCTTACGCTCCCCTGGCTAACTTCAGCTGTGGGGTCCTGGCTGGGGCGTCGGCCTCCCTGATCACCCAACCTGCCGATGTGGTCAAAACACACGTCCAAGTGAGCCCACAGCTGAGGACAGCAGATGCTATCAGATACATCTACATGGTAACTGTCACTCCTCTTTTACCTAGTCTGTCTTTCAGGTCTACCCAACGCTAGCCTTGGAGGATCTTCAATATGTTTTAGGATAATCTTGTCAAGTCAAATGCATCACTGTGTGATGCATTTCACTCAGCTCATATGTAGCAGAGGTTAGATCTAGCCCATATACTCTAGTATGTCTGACCAACCTCATTAATTCAGCAAGGTCATTGTAGATAAGGCAAAACAACAAAGAAAACCACCTCTAAAATATCCTGGACAGACTAAAATGACAAAGCTGAGTCTAAGTACTGTGTAAACGCTCCCACAAGGTAAACTTATAAATGTGGTGGCAAAAACTTTGTGGCAGCATTTACAAAAAATTGTACAGAGTATGTTTTCACTATAGTACATAAGGCCACATGAAACTGTTTATTATTTTTATCTGCCACCTGCCCTTATTTTTCCATCTCCTCCTCTCTTTCCCTAAGGAACATGGGTTCCAGGGATTCTTCAGAGGTGCAGTTCCACGGTTGCTGAGGAGAACCATGATTGCTGCCATGGCATGGACAGTGTATGAGCAGATGATGGCCCACATCGGACTGAAGTCCTGAAGGGGATAGTAGATGGGAAGTGTGTGAAAGAGATAAAAGAGGAGATGAAGAGAGAGAAATGTCAAGTCACTGAATGAAGATTGACCAGGACAGAAAGGAGTGAACAGGAAGACGATGCTCCAGTACGGTTTTGTCTCTTAAAAGTGCTCAAACAAGAGATGCAGTTTGATGAGCAAAGACATCCCAGACCTGTTGGCCTAAATGACTGACATGCACATTACAAGAGAGACAGGGGTTTATTGTTCTATGAAATGTGTTCCGCTTCAAATAATGCATGTATGCCACTGTGTTGTGTGTTCAGTATTGCACTAGTCGTGTAGAATTTGTGAACATCTTGACTCCCAGTCATTAACTGAGCTTTTCCATGTTTTAGAAATACCCCGCTGGAAATTCCTGTTAGTTTCTCTGGTTTTCCACGGTCATTTGAACATGGCCATGTGACCTCAAAAAGACTGCAGCGGCACAATCATTTATTACTTAGCGTATGCGTCAGATACAGCGTAGGAGGTATGTAATGCACTTTAACCGTAGCAGTTGTATTATGATTCTCGGCACGGTTTAAAACCTGGTTAGTCTCTTGGAGTCTACCTGCCTTCCTAATGGTGTCAAAAGATAGACACTGTTGTTTTTATTCTCATAGCATTGTGGTAACATAGAATAAGCTGTGCTTGCGGTCCTTTTGCTCTGTACAGTTGATTTGCCTTAAAATTGAATAATGATTTGTGTTTTGCTGTCTTTAGTTCTAGTGATATTGTAATAATGGTAAATATTCTAGTATTTTTTAAAGAAAATAAAATATAAATGTACAGTATATTGACATGGAACACCAATCTACTCTTGACATTAATTTTGTGTACGCTTTCTCACCTTCCTTTCCACTGCAAATGACTGAATGGAAAGTGACAGAGCTGTTCACATCAGTGCCTGAGGCCTGCACTCTGAAACACAGCCGCACAGTTATGGCTACTACTTCACATGACATAGTAGATTCCTGGCCCAGGCTGGGCAGGGGTCACCGTGACAAAGTAGACTTGAGACGAAGCTTAGCTCAACCCAGACTCGTATTTGCACTGCAAGCATTCTATCTATCTCCTACTTACTTCACTCATAAAGCACAGACGGTCAGCATGTAGCACAACCAGATATAACCTGTTGCATTACGCTTCTTTTTCTTATCTTTTTTATGGTCTAATAGGTTGTGGAGTGGAGAGAAAAGTCAGAGGTGCCTCCAAAAGATTAGAGAGACATAGACGTAATGCCCGATTTATTGCACCAGACTGCTAGAACATGGGGGCCATAGACTTATCACAGTGCTGTGAGACAGAGATAAGCAGCAGAGGGGGAGTGGTGCTATGACATCAAATGGGAGACAAGCACAATGAATGTAAGATTGTCAGGCAAGAGTGAGATATTAAGCTATTTAAGTTGATCTTCTACCCACTGAGCTAGATGAGTTAGTCAGTAACTTGAGGGATTTGGTGGGGAATTTTTTCTGTCCAAAATAATGTGTTAGTTGTTCATCAGGAGAAAGTCAGTCTGCTTATACATCGCACGTCTCACTTTGTTATGTTAAGCAAACGCACACAAACTGGCCATTTTTTGACCAATATGCTATTTAAACTTTGTGACGCCATCCATACGTCAATGAGTAACATACCACTGTGGCACAGCCAACGTTGCTTTCCCCTCTTGAATTAATCTCTTAATAATGGACTTGACGCAGAGTGTGGTGTCAGAATTATGAAGGTCTAACAGATGGCGGAATACAAAAGTACAGGCTACCTGAGCCTCTGTATGTAGAGTAAACATGTAATTAATGTACCTTGGATCATGAGTGATATGACTGTCATTACTTTTAAAGATAAAGCCACAGAAAAGATGTTGAATTTGTTGACATCCAAGATTT
>OMOT01074612.1:0-30761 GCA_900312575.1 Acanthochaenus luetkenii | reverse complement strand
AGAAGTGGACAACTTTCTGAAGGACATTACACCACCGCTAAATATCAGTCCCACAGATTGGAGCAAAGTCCACGGAGGAAGATTCTAGAGGCTGGTAAAGTTAGCGCGAAGCTACTTCTGCTACCCGGGACGTATATGCCCCACCAGAACATGTATTTTCAGAAGCTGGTCTCACTGTAAACCGACTGCACACACGACTCTTGATCTTGTAAATATGATTGTATTGTTAAATAAAAATCAACAGGCTTAGATAGTTACTGCACTTATGTAGTTTAAGTTTGAAACTGAAGCCTGAACTGTCGTAGTTTGTTGCAGCTTTCTCATTTCAAGAGGGAATTTATTATAGCTTTGTTTTCAAAAACGTTATTTATCTTTATTGATCTATTTCGTAATCATTTAGCAAATGTAACTTTCTAATTAAAGCTCATCTTATTTTTTTGTAACGTTATGTCATAGACAATCGTGATTCGCCTCGGAAGTGTGAGCGAAATTTCCAGAACCTTCTTAAAATATCATACTTAAACAAAACAGCGTTCATAATTATGTTTGTGTTATGCCATGAAACAGATGTATTTATCTAATGTTTCAATAAAGCTTTGATTGAGAAATAAATATGTATTTTGTATTTTCTAATAAGTGATATTCATGTTTTTTTGTGGTGTATTGTTATCGATTGATCGATTAGTCGTTCATTAACTTTGGCAACTATCGATCAAGGAAATTCCCTAGAATTTGCAACCCTAGTATGTATACGGAACTCTTTCACCACTGTGAATATCTATAACTAGATCTAACTGAGCAACAATCAATGGAATTACAGAATAGTTTAATACAAACTGGTAACTGCGTAACACCAGCGTGGCGCCTTATACAACATTTTAAATGGTCGATGCATAACGGTACACTTATGGAACGAAAAATTATATTAAAAATTCCAATTTTCGGGGGAAATGGTCGGTGGAACAAGCAATGCAAATAACTGTACATTTGAAGGAATTCATTAAAAACAGACAGACGAACAGATGTAGGACCCAGAAATAAGACATGTCCAGGTAAGAGAGGACGTTTGATCATCCTAGTATTAATAGTCCAGATACCGTCTTGTTCTGTGTTATTTTAATATTGTTGGTTATAATGTTATAGTCCATATTTGTTATTTTCACATTGTTGGTTTTATTTTTTCCCTTGCTTAGTGTGCACATTGTAAGAGCCAGTGGAGAAATGTTCCACTGCTCATCTTACTGGTATGACACTGCATGTGACAAATAAAACCTTGTTTTGCACTCTGTACTATGTTTTCATGCCCTCATAAGGAACTGGTGAGGCGTTTCTGTATGTAAATTCAAGTCCACGAGAAGGAGCGTTCAAGTTAAGAAGCAGCGCAGCTGAGAACAGTTTGGAGGGTTAAGAACACATTTCCACATGTTCATGAATCCGGTGGAGCGGTTTTAGATTTGTTCTTAAGATGTTAGTAAGAAGACACGTAAGAAAGTGTTCCATTAGGTCCAATATCACGGCCCAAGGAAGCAATGGTGTGTGAATGTGTATAAATCCTAATTAGTGTGCCCAGCACACCCAATTTAACCCACCATGTGTGCTTAAGCAGAAAACATTTGTTTGCAAAAAACAAAGGGCTGTAGAGTGGTCTGAAGGTTAGGCTGATGGCCATGTAACTGGAAGGCCATGGTTTTGATCCCTGCACCAGTCAATGTCCATCCCCACGTCTTGTGTATCCGCCTGCTGAAAATGGCCAACAGAATCCTGCACTTCGACCACCATGATGGAGCCCATATTCTTCACGTAAACAATCAAGGAGCCGCACCTGGTCGTACACCATTCACCTGTGTAGTCCTGTGTTTCTATCACCCCTCACATCCATATGTTAGAATTGTCATCGTCAATTTCAGACACTGACATTTTGCAACCTGTGCTGTGTATGAATTGAATGCTCTACATTTCTGCTTCACCACAAGAGCATACAACCAATGTTTAAAGTATGAGCAAGGAACAATCTTCACCTTTCCACGGTGGCGACCAGTGAGCAGGATGAGGACAGTCCCTGGGGTGATGGAGGCACGCAGCTTCCTCTTATGCTCGCTGAAGGGCTTCTTCCCGTGGCTCTTAAGTTTACGGGCAACATCCTCTGTGGGGTAGTAGCGGGGCTAGGGTAGGGAGAAAATACAGAAAATGTGATCATTTATTTTAGCTGCAGAAATCCAGGGGACGAGCATTCAAAACAAATGGAAGCATGTTACTTTGCATTTGACAGGAATGACGGCACTGTTGTTTTAGGAGTTTAAGCAAATGTTTTTAACACATCTGCTGATATGACCTCCCTCCATCCAGGATGCTCTGTGAAAGTTACTACAACACCTCATGGTGATTCAATTAAAATCGTACCAAAATAGCCTGCAACAAAACTTTGATGCACCCAGTTTCACATTTATAATTGAAAACCCAACCTAACAGTTCACTTCAAACCACAAGCTGAGGTCAACATGGGTGGCACAAGTGTAGGTGTGTGTGGAGGGTGGAATTAATTTTGAGTTAGTCTGTCCTTCTCCCTCACCACAATGCCATACTTAACCTAACCTGAGGCACATACCACATCGAAAGTTATGTTAACCACCATTACTATGATGACATTTTGGTTCCAGCTGTATGTGACTTTTGAAGGGAACATGTGGCGCTCACCATCTTGCGCAGCTTTACGACACGGGTTCCTCCATTCTTGTCTCCTCCAACAGTCTTGACGACGGTGGCCGGTGACTTCACCTTCATTTTCTTCTCAATCTGACAACAAAAGTTAAGTGTTACTCTTAAAAGAGATGCGATTCCCAGGAAAAATAGAGGCTTGCCTGCCAACAGACCAACTTTCACTTAAGTTCTATGTATAGTGTTACATGGAGGTCCTCCACTCACCTTGGTCACAGTGGTCTTGGTCTTCCTCTTGTACATAGCTCTGCGTGCATACATGGCAGAGCGGGAGTAGCGGCCAATGCCCCGGGCCAGAACCGGGTTCCGGCTACAGTGCCTCTTCTTGGCAACCTTCTTCTTGTCTCCCTCTGCCATCTGAGGCAATACAAGATATAAACAGAGGTAATTGGAATACCAATAGTAGTCAATCCGTTTTTCATCAATGTCAACTGCAGCATACAAGTTATGTTCCCTCTGATTTATAACAATGAATTAATACACTGCATCAACAACTAAATACCTCAACATACTGATATGATAGAAAATAGTTTGGTTGCTTGAGTAATTAACAGACAGAGCAACACAGAGGACCATAACAAGTGGCTAGCAGGTAGCTACCTAGTACAGTGTGGACTTGCTTCACTTGCTAGCCAGCCACTGAACAGAGTATTTGTCAAGCTATAGAACATTAACACGGAAAACTAAATGGCATGACAGTAGTACCATACGGCTAAATTCTGTAGGACACTCTTACGATGGAAAAACGTTTCCAATAGCCAGCTATGTACGTTCGTAATCAACCTTGTGCCTGATGTTCGCGTACAGATAGCACGAAGGCTAGCTGGCGGTCTAGGACTACCGACACACAAAACGGTTTATTACTCATCCAATATTCAATAAAACAATCCAATAACTATACCCACTGGATCGTCTAGACACAGAGAATCGTCACCTTATGTTCAGAAAGTACGATGTTTATTAAATAACATGGATTAAAACAGATTTATTCCTACAGTAACGCGAGGCCAAGGCTTCCTTACCTCTACTGTGAAAAAAAGGCTGACATCCGGGAATGTGACGTATATAAGGACGCTACATAATGACGTTGACGTAGACAGCGACGTTTTTCAAGGTTGTCATGGCCCTTGTAGTCCAAATTTGAAAACAATGTTACGAGTAAGTTCGTAGCCAAATATTATTTTCTTGTTCTATGCGTAAAACATTTTTTTAGACACACGCACACATACGCAAAGTGACACTGCTTTCTGATTGGCTCACTGCCATAAATCATTGTTGAAAGATTAAACCAAAAGCTGACTGAGCAGGTCTAACAGGGTGATAACGTATGTTATCTCCGATGCCAACAACCTGCTTAATTCACGTTAAAATTAAGCACATACTATATATAAATATATATGAAGGTTTAGGTTTTGCACTAATGATGGATGAGGTTGATGGTCATGGCTGTGATAAGGTTGGGTTGTGACAGTTGGATGTATTTTGTGTTTTATGCTATGTGAAAGATTTTATGTACATTGTATTTTATGTATTTTCACATGGCTGCAAGAAGAATTTCCCCTCATTACATTACATTACGGCATTTAGCTGACGCTTTTATCCAAAGCAACTTACATATCATCACACCGTGGACAATACATTAGTGGAATTGAATCTATTTGTCAAACCATCCTAATTCCCTGCAAAAAAAACAAAAAAACACAACAAACATAGTTCCAATATAAATGGACGGAGGCTGCTGTACTACCAATACTGCCAAGAACTGATGCCACTCAGCGGTTAACTTGACAAATAAGCAAGTCTTAATCAGTAATGAGAGTTTATACAAAAAAGGTTCAAACATTTTGTTCAAACTGTACTTTATTGAGAGATGTCCTTTGACACAGAAATACAAAATCATTCTTTGCTGTAGCCCCGACAGCTCAGACATATTTTTGGGCAACTGATCCCTGATATGAAGTGACATTTGGAGTGCTTTCCTCCACATGGAAATAGCCCATTTCCCTCAATCCAACCCTCAGACCCAATACATACTGTACTTTATACTACAGAGGTAAATGTAGCCTAGGAGTTATTTCTGTAATCGAGGCGCACACACAGAAATAGCCTCTCGCAGACCGGCACACAAGTCTAGGACGGAAACATGAGTTAGTCCTATATATTCACAAGGATTCAATGCAACATTAGACAGAAATATTTATTGTATATTTTCATATAAACAGGCTGGAGGAAAAAAAAGGAGGAAAAAAGAAAGAAGAGTATGAAGCAGCAAAATTTCATTTTTAATGTTAGTCCTTTTCTGTACCAGGGTAAACGCAATCAGTAGGGCCTCACCTGTGCCAACAATCAGGTTTTATTTCTAGTGTGGGTCAATTGTATTTTTTTTCTTGTTAGGTGATGGTGTAGGAGATTCTTCTGAGCATATCGACAGCTTCTTCACTGCGTGTTTTCAAGGATAATGGCAATGCCCTGTCCACCGCCAATGCAGGCAGAGCCAACAGCATATTTGCCCCCTCGTCGCCTGCGAGAAGAGAAACAAATGATTACAAGCTACTTAATGGAAAGGCGGATCTCATTCGAAATATTACACATATCAATAATATGCAATGACACATTAATAATTAGCAATGACATGGCCACCTGAGCTCATGAACCAGGTGGGCAATAATGCGTCCTCCGGAAGCTCCAAGAGGATGTCCGATGGCAATAGCTCCACTGTTAACATTGCTTTTCTCTGGATCCAGTCCAAGCGCCTTGGAAACAGCCAGGTACTGAGCAGCAAAAGCCTCGTTCACCTATGCAGAGCAAAGGAGATCTTAGCTATCCATAACCACTATCAGAATAAATCAATACACATCAGTATGGATATAAAACGTGTGATATAAACTAACGTATGACATCACAGAGATGCAATGTTTTAATAAAAAAAAAAAATAAAAAAAATAAAAAAAAGACATCGCAGTAACATACCTCCACAAGATCCATGTCGTTGAGAGAAAGGCCGGCCTTTTTAAGAGCTTCTGTGATTGCTGGAACTGGACCTGAGATGATTAAAGGATACCAGATATTTGTAAATCATGCCAAATACTATTACTTTTTTTTTATTTAAAAAGAAGAATGCTCAAATGCTGCAGGATCTCCATCACGCTCGTGTCACTCACCAATTCCCATAATGCTTGGGTCACAGCCTGACACGTGATAGGCCACTATTCTGGCCAACGGAGTGAGCTTGTGCTCTTTCAGCGCATCCTCACTTGCAATGACCACAGCAGCAGCCCCATCAGATACACCCTGGAGATGAGGAGCATGTTGTATTTGGTAATGGTATTTTTGGGAAAATGCTCTTTTACTGTCTCCCATTTCAACGATTGCCACAGAAAATTAGACTGTAGCAAGTCATATAATTCTGTGTTAAAAGACCCAATACATGATCCAAACCTAAAAATGCTTGACCCAACCCAGAAAACACAAACATGTGAATGGACATTCTTTCACTCCGAAACGGATTGAACTAGTTTCTTAGTATTGGGTAGTGCTGCCCCCTTTTATGTGATTAGGAATGACAATAGGTGACGGGGGTAAATATGATGCTGCAGTCAGGTGAAAACCTCATACTTCCAAAATGTCAACTTTTCAGGAATCAGCCTGTTTTGTTGTCGTGGTTTGTTTTTTATGACATTCCACTTCCTATTTTGTTGTTATGAATGTTTTTTTTATATTTCGGTTTAGTTCTGAGTATGTCTCTTGAAATGAGGGAGGTTGTTTCATTGTGTCAGTTTGTGTAACAATTTCACTGCTCAGAATGACCTTGTGTTATACTGTGCACTTAATAAATAAAACACTTCGACTGTGTTTTGAAAGGGTCTCATAAGCCCAACTTTCTCTTTTCACATGACAACTGCAATGAGTTTTAAACCCATTTTGCGACTGTAAAATATTTGTTGACATTTTTATTGTGTGGAAACACGGGTGTAAAACTGACTTCTATGGGAAAAGTTGATAAACTGATCATCTCAGAACTTCACAGACTGGTGCTCTAAACAAAAAGGGGGGTCAACAATTTGGTGGTATGGGCTCACCGATGCATTGGCAGCAGTAACAGTTCCACCCTTCTTGAAGACAGGAGACAGTTTGGCCATCTGTTCTAGTGTGGTCTGGGGACGAGGGTGTTCATCCTGAGCCATAGACACCTTGCCTTTCTTGGCCTTCACATCAATGGGAGCAATTTCTGCTGTGTAATGACCCGCCTCATGAGCTGCAGATACAACAAAATAAGTTAAGATCCCAACAATAAAGAATGAGCTTGTCTTCCACAGCGCAGTAAACATATTGACCACGACGTGGCAAGGATATGTTTGTGCTTGATACCTTAAATATGTGTAGGGTAACCAGACCATGGATCTAGTAGAAATGTAGCTGCTCTCACCTGCCTTCCACCTCTGCTGGGTCTGGTGTGCATACTTGTCGCAGTCTTCTCGTGTGATCTGGTATTTCTCTGCCAGGTTTTCTGCTGTGATGCCCATAGGGATCTTGACGTGCAGGTCAGTCAGCCCCGCCCACAAAGTGTCCTCCAGCTGTCAAGGAGATGATGAGAAGTGTAAGGACTGCATCTCTATTCCCTACTGGCCAAGGTATCGTGTGACATCAAAGTTTTTTTGTTCTTGTCCAAGGCCTTTGGAGTTAAATGAACAAACTGTGTCCATGGCATGGCCTCATGTATGTGATGGATATCCCCCCCCCCAAAAAAAAAAAGTATGGTGAGTAGAGGAAATCACGAAACACAAACCTTGAGGTCAAATCCAAACTTTGTACCGAATCGTATGTTGCGAACAGCGTATGGGGCCTGGCTCATACTCTCTGACCCCCCACACAAGACCACCTCAGACTCCTTTAGGCAGACCTCCTACAAACACACACACACACACACAAACACACTCGTCTTTGGTTTTGTTTATTAACAATGATAAGACACAGAATATGTAAAGGCTCACCAACTATGATGATAGTATGAAATATTGTGACTCCCACGGTCTCTGACATATTTGACTTCTGGTTGCTCTACTATGGTGTTTAACAGGAAACAAAGACATTGCCATGTAGAACATTTGTTACTGGAAGTACTTACTTGGGCACCATTGATGATGGACTGAAAGCCAGATCCACACAGTCTATTCACTGTAAGAGCAGGCACTGGGATGGGCACGCCACACCTCAGACCCACATGACGTGCAATGTAGGGTGCGTCAGCTGAGCTCTGAAAGTGTGTGTGTGAGGGGTGGAGACAGAGGAATGAAGGGGGGGAAGAAAAGTAAAACATCAGTCAACATTTTCTTGCTATGGTCCTTGTGATCTGAATCTGTTGTTGTTGCTGTTGTTGACAACATGTGGGACTCAGCTGACCGTTGCATTTACAATACCTGCATGACATTCCCCATGATGACACTGTTTACGAGCTCCGGTGCCACGCCTCCCGCGGCGAGGGCAGCCTTGGCAGCATGTTCAGCCAGATCCGTTGCACTGTGGTCTTTCAGCACACCACCATAGGTACCAAATGGAGTGCGCTTGGCAGCCACAATAAATACACCTGCAGAGAGACAGAGCATTCCAGCTTCTGGAGACTAAGGCTTGACTTGTCAGGGCTCCCCTACATATAGTGACCATCCTCATACATTACATTACATTACAGCATTTAGCAGACGCTTTTATCCAAAGCGACTTACACATTACATTACATTAAGCAACTTACATGTCATACCGTTGGCGGAGGCAGCCATGCAAGGTACCAACTTGCTCAACGGGAGCAATTCGGGGTTAGGTGTCTTGCTCAAGGACACTACGACAGATTGTTCCCGGGAGGAGCTGGACTCGAACCGCCGACCTTGCAGTTGCGGGGCGAGAACCCTACCTCCTGAGCTAATGCCGCCCTTGTGTCCTGACCAGACCAGTAGGATCTGATGACAGACCAGGCTAGTGTGCAAAACAACCAGTTCATAAATGATAGCAGTTCCCTTATTAGACCACATCTCCAGACACAGGCAGCCTCCTGATGTGAAATCATTAAACTCCTGGCTCACCTTACAGTTCAATGCCATTCTGTATTTGGTTAGCCTCTTATCTGTCAACCAAGCAATAGTGGATGTTGACACTGGAACCGTTTCCACTGTGTGATGACTTTGAAAAGCAGGAGGCTGTCATCTTTGAGCATTTGTTCCATCAAATTATGTTTATGTAAAGAATTAAGCAGAATTAATATTAATTATTTTTACTGATGTAAAATAAAACTGCATTCCAGGTTGGCTGACAGAAATATCTATACATTCTCGCTGTGGTTAGCCTGGTAAAAATACAACATGGAACAGACACTGAGATAAGGGGACTGAGTGAGAACAGAGTGAGACAAAGGAATAATGATTTAAATCAAAGACAAAACACTGGAAAGGTGTGAAATGAACAGAACGTTTCTATTAAAAGTGGACTGACAGGTGCTGCAGTCGAGAGCTGCTGATAATATTGCCAGTCACCTTTCCTCTATTTAAGTTCAAGTGTTTATTTGTCATACACTGGGTAAACAGTGAAATTAAATGCTTGTATGCTGGGTCCTCTCAGGATAAAAAGAATAGGAACACATAATTCACAAAGATAAATACAGAATTAAAATAAAGAATCCTAAAATAGAAAGTTAAGAGGAAAATAAAAAAACACAAGAACATTATATTGTAGTGCAAGTTATGGCTAGTGCAGTGACGTGACATAGAGTGTGATAGTGTTTAAGAGTGTTCACAGTAAACATTTATTGCTGCTAGAGAATGAAGTTGCTTAGACAGTGGAAAAGAAAGAGTAGTTGAAGTATTGTTACTTTGCTGATATTTTACTTAAGTGGAAGTAAGAGTACTGGTGTAAAAATCTACTGAAGTGAAAGTAATAAGTAGCTCATTTAAAATGAACTCACAGTAAACGTTGCCGAGTTACTTTTTGGAAAAGAGAACATTGTTACATGTAATATTTTCCATGCAATTCTAAAAAGGACGAGAGGACAGAGTTCAAACTAGCTTCTTTTAATTAGAAAATTACAAAATGAAGTGCACAGACAAAGTAAAGCCAGATTATTAAGCAAATGGATCCACAATTTGTTAATGTACGATGGTCCAGTTTCAGATGCTGCGCCACAAAAGCTGTACTCTCTACTGGATGTGATTTATAATGTAAGTTAGCTTAGCACAATTTAAAAAAAGTACACAAGTACACAAAAAGCTGCTCAGTTACAGTAACTTGAGTAAATGTAATTAGTTGCTTCCACCCTTGGATGTCATGTGTGATGTTTTGCAGTATTGTACAAGGCCATCTATCCTGCCGTCCTAACATTTAGATTTCACGTGTTGACTTAACAGTGACATGCTTATGGTGATAGTTAATTGTATTACTGCAAATAGTTAGATGTAACGTTAGTAACTGAAACGGCTTGTTTACCTCTGAGAAGCGCCATGATGTCGACTCAACAATCCACGAATGTTAAATATTTCGTTTGGCACTTTCAATCGATGCGGGCGCCTGACCTTTACCCTAAATAATGTGACGTGTGCCGTTTTACTCAGACAATCACATTCGACAAAGACGTCAAGTGCAATATACACTTTTTAAAACGGTTAAAAAAGAAAGAAAGAAAGAAATAAGAGCACGAGTGTAACACGTTATTTTTTGTTACCGGCCGCATTTGCAATGTAGCCAATATTTTGCTCGTGTCTCGTTTTCCTGATCAAACAAAATACTCGAAAAGTGCGCTGCGAAATTAGCCATACGCAAGGTCGTATGACGTTGATACTCGACGTCATCTGTCTGCGCCACCTCCGCTCTGTCAGCAGTCAAGGGGACAAGCAGTTATATGATTTGTAGCGGCATGTGAGCGTTTCTTTCTCCGAGTATGCGTTTATAGTGAAACAACCAAGTGGAAACCATGTCTCTCGCTTTATCGCGTTCTCTCTGCAGGGTGTTATCCCGACAGACCGCGACATCACAGTGAGTAGACCCAGCATCTCTCTGCTAGCTAGCAAGCCTCTAGGTTGGGGTTAACCTGCCATGCCAGCACAGTCATCAACCAAGTGCTGCTAAAGTTGGGCTGTGGTTGATACATTTGTCTCGACCACATAAGCGTCCAGCAAATGGCACGTTGTCTCCTCTTACCAGACACTCTGGTCAGTGACTGTCTGTCGTTGTGAGGTTCTTTTCTACATTCATTTGTCTGGTAAGAGAGTCAAGGGGACTGGTGAGTTTTCTTAATCACTAGAGATTACTTGTATTGTTTTTACAGCTTTTTGATGGGAGAAAATGGTCATGCCGCACAGAGTCCTTGGTTTGCATCTGCGATGACGCTGAAGACATCTGCTCCACTAAGGTATGATGGTGTAGTCCAGACTGTGACCGAGATGTTGTCATGACAAGTAATGCGGGTTTGGAAACACGTCTGTATACATGTCTACATCACACATACAAAATGGATGAATGTGTGCTCTGCTTTGTATTACGTAAGAGCGGAGCCCAGAAAGAAGAAGAAAGTGGACCCCAGAAGGGAGCAGATGATGAGAGAGAGACTGAGGAAGAAGCTGAAGAAGCTGGAGAAGGTTCCACCTGAGCTTATCCCGATAGAGGACTTCATCACTCCGGCCAGATGCCTGGATGAAACAAGGTGCAGTTCAGACCACTTCTGTCCATTGTGCAGATGCGTTAGCTATATTTGATACGTTTATTCATCTCAAAAGTTAATTCTTACTTTTGTTTGACATTCTCCATTTGACATTCAGATGTACTTTGATGTATTATGCACAAATATTGACAAATAATCATATTGTGACTATTATGTTGTTGCCTTAGATTAGCTCTGTTTGAATACAATTAAAGTTTGTTTACAATGTTAAATTTAATTTATAAGCCAGAAATTGGACTCAGCACCAGAATTCCATGTTTAGGAGTCAATTTTGAGCGCCCTTAATTGTTAAGCCACTAAAATGCTAGATGTCACATCATTCTGTGTGCAATATAAAGACCGTAGGAAGAACCTTGGATGTAATTTTTGATGCAAATTTGAGTTTTGACAAACAGGCTTAGAGAGTTGTGCAGTCATGTTTCTTTCAAATGAGAAATGAGAAGTGTTTCCAAAAGTATGCAGTTTTAATCCTTAAGTAATCTCTCAACTCTCTGTATTCTTGGCTGTGTAAAGTTCCTCGCTCCTCTCCAACTACAAAATGCAGCAGCTGGCATTTTTACTGGAAGGAAAAGACACGATCACATCACCTCAATGTTATCTTTTGTTTCGTTAAGTTTTAGAATTGACTTAAGATTTTACTGATCACTTTTAAGGCATGGGTTTACAGATCAGTCTGGCACCAAACTATATCGCTTACCTTTTAACCCCATATGAGCTGTCCTCAGGTAGGTCCCAATTGGTTGTTCCAAAATATTGATTAAAAACAAGAGGCTATTAGGCCTTTGGCATCAGGGCTGCTCAACTTGGTAACAACCTGTCTGAGGAGCTCAGGCTGGCTAAATAATTTCTTAATAGTTTTATGGACTTATTCTTATGTACAGATCTTTTCTTTCACCTCCCTTTTTATGGTTTACTTTTATGTTCATGACTTGCTTTCACTTTACTGTCAATTGTTTACTCCCTTTGTGTTTTGTAACTGCTATATAAAGTGTCTTATTACTATCTACACAAAGGGAACGCTCTGCACCACGGCTGTCCTTTGAGGAGAGCGAGCGTCGCGCTCTGCTACTGAAGGAGTGGTCTCGTTACAAACAGGTTATCTGACTCACCTATCATGACTCCCATCACTTTAAGCTCTTGTAGAAAATGTTGCTTTTGACCTCTGCCCATCATGTGCAGCTTGACATTTGATGTGCTCATCAATCATTGTCTTGCAGAAGCAGCACATGGCTGAAATGGAGGCTGTTGAGCTTGCTCTGGAAGCCCAGAGGGAAGCACTGGCGGAACTGAGGGTTGAGTCTGAGGAGCTTTACCAGGCAGCGCTGAAGCCTGATCCCCTTCTCTTTCCCTTCAGTCACGAAGGACCCACCTACACACCGCCCAAGACCAAGTATGATGCACCCGATGGAAAATACAATGACGTCACCAAAGTCTATACTCAATGATGAAAATGTGTGCAGCTGGTGTGTCCTTGTTTATACACGATTCAACCAGCCAAGATGAATGAGGATCAGATATTGAGGCCTAAGTGCTAAGGAAGGATATTTCAAGATATTTTTCTTGAACTGTCAACAAGAGCATGAGGCGTATGATCACTTCAGTTCTATCAGATTTGTATCAAATGTGTGAACATTAATGAAGAACTATTGAATCTAGTTTTTTTTCTTCACATTCATGCCTCTGTATGAAACATAACTTGTAAGTAAACCAATACAAATAAAGAACTTTTTTTTGTAAATTATGTTTAGTTCAGAATGTTATACATTTCATGGTAATAAGCAAATGGAAGGCACATCATTCATTACTGAATCTTAAACACATTTATACATCCCATAATTTGACAAGACTATAGTCCCCTTCTGTTGTGCACCAACAGTGAATAGATAAGCATTTTAGGTGACATATCAGGCAGGTGTGCAACCTTTTATGGACTAAATCCAAATTGAAGCTATGAGCTACCTTCAGCAGACAAGATCTTGTAAATCATTTTGAAAAGGGAAATAACATTGTTAGATAATGTATCAAATACTAATTCACTGCCACATGATTACACTCTTGTAGCTAATCTACTTTATAAATCCAATACAGAGTTCTGCAAGCTCTGGCCTGCATCAAAAGCCTGCACCTTGCAAGGCCAATGGGCCATATAAAATAAGAAAACGTCTACAATGATTTTCTATCTGCTAACACACAGTATGCATAGTAGCATCTAAATACAATTGGAGACTGCAATGAGTGATGACCACAGTCTCTCCAGCACGTACAGCACTCAAGGATTTTGTACATCCATGCAGTGATGGGTTTCTTGAATGCTACTTTCATTTTGGTTTGGTTGCCATGGAGCCAAGACAGCGCCCCACTAGCAAGTGTTCAGAAATCCGGAGGCTTTTCCTGGTTTAGGGGCATATGCCAGTCTCTGGGAGGGTCTCGTCTCAGTTCCCAAACTGGGGTGAACTTTCTCTGTTCTGCCACTCTGTTCCTTTCACTCCTCTGTAGCGCCTCCTGCAAAGCAGACACATTAGAACATGTAAAAAACATGAGTTGTTGGGTGAAAGTCAAACGCATTCCAGACGGGGCCCTACAGAGTTAAGTGCCAATATGCACTAGTGTTTTTCTTCATCGATTCGAGACAACTTTTCACTCTCGAATGAAGTTGACTTAGCTCATGATATAAGCACTGACTAACATGTAAAAATAAGTGATGAATATATTTTGAAGCTGTAGATTGTTTGCTTGTATTTGATATATGGTTTGTAGACATTACAAAATTAACATAGTGGAATCTCAAGGATGCAAAGACAGTCTGCTAGTTTCATCAATAGAAATTAAGATTTTTAAAGACCTTTTTAATACCAGTTTATAATAAAATAGACCAATTTCACATCTGAAATGAATGTGAAAATGAAAACAACTGCAGACATATCAGACAGCATGACTGGGTTGATTTCTCACTGGGGAAAAGTGTGCCTAAAAGCTGCAACATTTGCAAGACATCTAAAACTGATTTTGCTATGTCCAATTACATTGAAACCCTTAAGGACTTGAGTTTAGATAGTATAATTTCAGATGTATCAAGATTTTTTTCAGGACATGCAGACTTCTGACATTTGACATAACATCCAGCTTGTGTGATCGTACCTTGTCCTCCGTGCCTCTGTGTTTCTCCCAGTCTCTGCAGCTGTAGTAGTCCTCTTTCCACTGCTGGCAGGATGGGGATGTACCATGAGTGTAATATTGGTGGAAACGGTTCCACAGACTTTTGCAGTGTTTGAACTCACTGAAGTAGTCATCACAGGTGCGAGGTGGCTATATGGACGGACAGTCAGGAACAGATATTTATCAGAACCAATTTGACTTGTACAGAAACTACAGGACTATATATTGACCCCCTACTGTTGTGCGTTTGGGGAAGGTATACTGTACATCATTTATATTTTCATTAGTTATAGCAAACGTGCTCAAAGTGTCATAAAGAAGACGCGTGAACTTGGATAATATACTGTCAGAGCACATTTAGGATCAACCTGAAGAGGACGCTGTTAGAATTTCTGTGTGTGCAACTTATATCTAACCCAAACAATAATAGCGCCTCCTAGAGGTTGCAATAAATGGATCCTTCAGCATCCAGGCAGTCTTTAGTGGCTGGTGATACATTTAGCTGTTAGCCAATATTCGAAACGGACTAACGTTAAGTGGATTATACTTTGAAATATTTGCCTTCCATGCAAATCGTGAAACAAAAACATTTGGCTAGCTTAGCGTCTGCTGTGTCGTCTCTGCCCGACATGGATGACTAGACAGGTTACGTTGGCCAGTTAGCACATTAACTGTTAGCTAACGTTAGTTAACTAACTAGCGTTAGTCTAGTTTATTCTACCTCGACACTACTCGCTCTTTCAAAGCCTAATAAACAAATACAGATGAATCAAACACGATATAATTGTTTTGTCCAAATGATTATTCACAATAAGTAGTTTGATACGTTACCCTCCACATTGCCTCTCCAGACCGATCCATTGCCTCTTAGCTTAACGCTACCATTTGGCAGTCCTTGTGGTCGACGTCTGACGTTATGTCATATTACAACTGGCCAATCACGTACTGATATCCCGCTTATTCCCGCCCACTTGAACAAAGACAGATCGGGCAAAACCACAACATGATTTCGTAAATATATTATTTGTTTCGGTAATAACGCCCGCAGTTCATAAATACATTAAACTTATGTATACAGTAAATGTAATTTCAAAACAAAGTACTTTATTTCAGTCTATAAATAAACTGAGCAAAGACAAAGTTGCAACCAATTCTTAGAACTTAAGAAAACAACCACCTGAATCTATTAAAAAATAAACGAAAATAATAATAAATAAAAGGCATGGTTCTCGGCTTCCGTAAAAATAAAAAATAAAAACAGGTGCCCAATTTCGTCATAAGAGGCATGGGAAAAATTGGGGTTCAGGGTTCCAAACAATGTAACGGAGGATTTTACAAACCTATTAGAAAGATGCAACCCAACCATTATGGAAAAAAATAAAAGCACTATATAGAATTCAAATCTGATGTCAAAACAATAGATGATGAATAAACCCTTGTGTTGGTGGCAACGTAATTATTCTGCCATGGTCAAACCAGTAACATCGGACTCTTGGACACCAAATTACTACTGGCAGCACTCATATTATGGCGCTCACATTCACAACGAGTTTAGCAAATGTATTATTGCCAGAGTCTTAATTGAATATAATTCCAACTCGATAGCACAACTGCAATTTCCAAGGGACAGAAAAAGATAATCCCTGTGATTTTGAAGGCCTGTTTTTTTTTTTTTAATTCTTTACTTTGTTGTAGAGGGTGTACAATAATATATGGTGAATTTGTGCACATCATCCAGTCTCTTCACATGAAATGAAATCTTCAAGGCTTTCTTCCCTTCTTGCATAGCAATTGTCCTTCACCTGAGAAGGCGATGAATTTGTCTTCACCCTGAGAGTAACAATAAAATATAGAAGTACATATAATTGCCATACTACAGCATACGCCTTAAATACAGACACTGATTTTTATCCTACTTTTCCAAATAAATCACAGTAAAACTGGAGGTTGTACTGGACAATGGAATTGGACGAACTACACTGAAACGTATTGAAATTCTGTAACAAAGCTTGGCCAACACATTAAATGTCTGGCAAAATCATCCCAACTACTTACATCATCTGTTTTCTTGACAGGAGGCCTACTGCTCCTAATGAAGGTGATCCTGCCAACTTTGTATTCGTAGTTAGGAATGCCTCTGTATGAGAAAAGATATGAGAGAGTTTAGATCACAGATTTTACACTCAAAACCAAACGCTAATATTTCTATATTGGTTCAAGGTTTAGAGGTATGCAGTACGTAAGGATGAGACAGGTGTGACGAACATGCTATAGAATATAATCTTGAATAATTACAGAATTGTGGTGTTATAATCTTCAACTGTCAGGGCCCTTTATGTCTACATGTATAAAATATTGAGTGTCTTCTAACCTTTTAATGTCACTTGGGTCAATAGGGGCAGGGCTGGGCTCAATGCCTTTCTTTTTGCCATCCAAGCGATTACCAGAGCCAGTGAAAGCCTGGGTATGAGATTAATACAAAAAACAAAAAACAGAAATGAAGTTACACTGACCTCCAACTATGAGGGTTGAATATTAATAAACATATCAATTTGCCCAATGAAACACAGAAATATGTACTCACTCTGAATCTCATGTCCATGTCAGCATAACTGGTGGGATCTGCGTCTTCCTCCTGTGAAGAGAAGAGAGAGGGGGGTTTTTTTGGTCAAAGTGTCCACAGCATAAGAACTCTAATCAGATTAACAGCTACCTTTAGTGCCATCCATTTATAGACAAAACCTGTTTGGTCCTTACCGCTGGTTCTTCGTGGTGCTGAGGCCGTCTTTCAGGCTCTTTGTAACCCAACGGTGCGTCAAAGTCCACCTGAGAAACAATGAGTCAAACCTTTGAGACATAACGAAGCCGGAGTAGATAATAGAGTAATTCACTGTTGTATGTATTATTTTACTGATGCAAGGGGCAGTAGACAGAGGGTCTTACATTCATATCGCACTCAATGATAGATACTGCTTTATCTGGCTTGGTCTCCATCACTCGCAGTTCATAGATCTGAAACAAATAGTCAGGCTTCAATAGATAGACAATAACAATAAACATACTCACTTATTAGACTAACACCATTTCATTTTAATAAACTGATTTGTTACCTTTTCATTGTAGTTGATAGCGATGACGTCACCAGTCGTCAAGCAGGCAAAGTTTCTCAAGGCATTTTCCAGCCTATGAAACAGACAAGCAAGTTAAACACTAAAACATTATTGCAGTCTTGCAAATGTGATAAAGGTCAATTTAATCCTGGATAATATTTCATACACTGCTTTGGGGTTTGTAATGTCCAGGAAGTCTGGGCTTTGCGGCTGGAACTTGGAGTAAGTGGCCACCATAAGGTTAACACTTTCTACTTGGACTAGTCCACCTTCCTCCAGCAGGAGATTCTGCATCATCTACAGGGAGAAAAAAAACCCATAAAAACAATTTATACCATGGCCTGGATGAACACTTACAACAGACTGGCTGTGCAAGAATGCATTAATGTTCAATTAGTTCCACATTAGAGTTGTGGAATGCATTAAGGGCATCATTCATAAAACTTACTGGCAGGTTTAGGGGTAGATAAAGTCACGGTAGGGTGTTTTCTCATTCATAAACGTGAAATACCTGGTCTTTATTTGCGTTAACGATTTCCCCTGTACTCCCACCCCTTTGGACCATTTGCATATTGTGAAAGCTATGAATGCTACTTATTCCTATTGAAGGTTTAGCTGATAAAGACTGCGATATACGGTTGGTTTGACTACTGTTGACAAAATTTACACTTTGGACAAAAGCGTCTACTAAATGCTGTAATGTAATGTAAAGCGATTCATAAAAGCACACCTCAGCACAAAAAATACCACCTGCTCTCTAGTCAAACGGTATACTGTAGAAATGAATGTTACCTAATGAAAATATATGTAAATTATTACAGTATCAATAGGTAAAGTTACATTGTATCCCGGGGCAGTAACGTGATAATGTTTAATAAATATTACTCACACACTGGCTTTGAAACTATTGATTACCACTCTGATTGCGGTTATAAAAACCAGTTTCCATCTGATATGATTCAGTTTATCATGGCCAACACTGCAACTGCAGCAGTAGGAGAGCATGAAGAGGAGGGTGACAGGTCTGTGCGGTCCATTGCACTGACACACAGGCATGGACAGTGTCAAATATGTCAAGCTTAATTAACATGTTGGTTTTGATTGGCTGTCAACCGGGCTACAGCTGAGGGTAACACAGCGGTAACAGGGCTCCGTCACAGTATTCACAGCTGTGGTAAATTTACGAATTAGGTGAAATTACCGGGTCGCAACTGTAACCAGCAAATGTTTGGTATGTTTGCTTCATACATGACTAAAATGATGAATCAACTATCAAAATTATAATCAATTGATTAATTTTCGGTCGATCAACTAATCGTTTCAGCTGTAACGGAGAGTCCTCGCTCTTTAGTGTTTGGCATGGGATCATAGCATTGGCGGGCATCTGGCCCAGACTGTCTTTCCATCCTCCGTGAAGCACTGTGCTGACCAACTACCACCAGTCTTCACCAACATCTTCAACCAGTCGTTGGCCCTTTGCACTGTTCCCGTCTGCTTCAAGAGACCTACAATAATACCAGTACCCAAAAAAGCAAGAATCAATGGCCAAAATGACTGAAGACCGTTGAGCGGCTAGTGATGGCCCACCTCAAGGCCATCATCTGTCACCCTCCTGGACCCCCTGCAGTTCGCCTACAGGTCCAACAGGTCTGTGGACGACACAGTCAACATGGTCCTCCACTTCATCCTGCAAAACCTCGACCGGTACGCAAGGGCTCTATATGTGGACTACAGCTCTGATGTTTAATACCATCATGCCAGAGCTCCTAGTCTAAGCTTTCCCAGCTGACCATGCCCAACCCCATATGTCAATGGATTATAAACTTCCTGACGGATAGGAAACAGCAATTAAGGCTGAGAAATCACACATCAAACACAATGACCATAAGCAATGGAGCACCACAGGGCTGCGTGCTCTCTCCCCTGCTCTACTCTCTCTACACAAATGACTGTACCTCCAAGGACTGCTCTGTTAAACTCCTCAAGTTCACAGACGATACAACGCTGATTGGTCTAATTTCCAACGCTGATGAGTCTGTATACAGACAGGAGGTGGAGCACCTGGTGGCCTGGGGCAGCAAAAACAACCTGGAGCTGAATGCTCACAGGTCTGGTTTGGTTCTTCTACCGCACGTGATAGAACCAAACTGCGACGCATCAACCGGTCAGCGTAGAGGATCATTGGCTGCAAACTGCCATCAATCCTGTACCTCTACCACACAAGGGCCAGGAAACACACAGCCAAGATCATCGCTGACCCATCACATCCTGGCCACCACATCCTCCAAGCCCACCTTCCGGAAAGTGGCTTCGGTCAATCATGACCAAAACAACCAGACACAAAAACAGCTTTTTCCCCAAGCGCTGTGACTCTCATGAACAGTTGAACTGTTACACTCACAGAGACATTATATTACCTCACGCACTACTCTGGATTCACATACATATACATTTGTTGATAATCCTTAATTTATAGTTACATTCTTACACTACTCCGGATATACACATGTTGAAATCTTTTATATTATATTACATTCTTGCACTACTATGGACTCATATATAAACATACATTGTTGATTTTTTTTTCTTACATTTTATTCCTCTTAATATATTTATATTACTATATTATACTTTTTTTAACCTTAGATGTGTCTATGTGAGCAACTATACCAAGAACAATTCCTTGTATGTGCTAATATACATGGCCATTAAAACAAATTCTGATTCTGATATTACTGTTTGATATTGTGAAAAAACAATGGACATAAGGACCACAACCAGTCTGCTTCTTCAGCTCAATGTTGTATATTATCCCTCACATATCCTTTATTTACTGATTGGGTTTCCTGCAGTGGTGATAGCAGACAATTAGCCAAATTTCTCTCCATGTGACACCAACATTAAACTGGTTACTGAGTGTTTCTTACCCAGTGTGGCAGGTAGCAGATCCCCTCGTCTGCCACAAACTCCAGAACACCACAGTGTGTCATTCTGTCTGAGCTCTTGTTGCTTAACTTGAACAACATTGGATAGGTGATGTTAAGCCTGCCTGTATGGGAGAGAAGTAGAAAGGTGAGAAGCGTGGAAAAATGCATAAAGACATTTTATTATTACTGTAGAGGTGCTTCATTAAAGCCGCACTTACTGAGCTGGTCAAGAGCAGAAGGTGGCATTATTACTGAAAGGAGACATCAATAATGAAGTCAGACATCAACAATATGATGACCACATCCCAAATCTCTCGTACATATCCACAAAACAATGCAGGCGCTATCATTCGTGGGGAAACCTATTAGCCATAGTCTTAACTAGTTCCATCTTCTGTCAACATTATTAAAGACATAAAAAGTATATTAATACGTATCTTTTTTTTAAACGCTTACTTTTGCCTCCTTTCTCCACATCTGACCGGTCGTTCGGACCTGCCAGCATCGACACAGAGTAGCAGCGGTACTGAGTGGAGAAGCGGTTTTGAAAACCCCGGTCGAATACGTGGAGGGAAAACTATTGACAAAACGAAAACGTCTTAAACCACACATATTCACGGTCAACAACGATTATATATATAGTACGGTACACGAACTGGTTAGCCACACAGGATTATTTTCACTTGTATCATGACAGGGCATCTTTCTGCCCCTGGCTCCCTGTTGTTGTTAGCCACTTGCTAACCACTCCAACGTCTCGTTTCCGGAGCAGTTTGTCATCGGCCATGGACAAAGTGGGATTATTGAGTGGTACTCACCATGTTAACGCTTCGCTTGACGTAGATTTTTAAACGATTCAAAAGAAAACTCTTGCTTGTTTCCTCCTACTCTAAAAACAAACAAACGCACGGCTAAGCTGTGAAGTTATCTTCCGCTTCATCCGGAAGGCGGAAGCGCATGAGAGTTGACGTCAGAAGAATAACGACGCACCAGAAGCCAGCCAATTAGAGGCGCCCATACAAATATTTAGTTGACTATAATTATATAAACAAAGCTCAATTAAAATATCCTACGCGGGGTCCTGCATTTTGGCCTGAACCACGTCACCTTTAGATTACTACTACAGAATCAAACTGGATAATTTCACATTTGGGAATGACTTGTCCTACCTGTAGCTTCATCTTATCTATTATCCAACCACAGACCACACGCACAGCAAGAAGCACCACCAGCCTCATTCGGAGACACACTTTTAATGAGTCTTATGAAGACCAAATCAGACATATATGACAGCAGCACACCTATAACCACAAGTTAAAAAGTCACTGTAGAGCTCTAGTGGAAACTTCTTCGGGCAAAACTGTACAATTCATAGACATATAAAATACGAAATAGACAGGCAATGCTGTGTGGTGACAGTTGCACTTACAAAGAACATAAAAACAATTTGTGAGCACTGTAAGAAGAGGGGCCCTTGTGATGGTGGAGAAGGCTCTGGGTTTAATAATGGCACGGAGGAGTTTAGCCAATGTGTAGGTCAAGGTAGGTCTGGTCACAAGTCTCTTGAATGTGTTATTTTCCACCTTCTTTTTCTTTGAAGGTAAGAGATGCAAGGTCCTGGTCACATTCCCTCATACAGGAGGCCAACTTTTGGCTACTTCTTGGTGCATTGCTTCCGGTAGCCACTGGCAGTATGCAGACAGGAGGACTTCAGGGTGAGAAAAATACATGAGAAAACAATGGGGTTAGATGACAAGAGGTCTCATCAAACAGACTCAGACATACCATGCCAAACACATCAAATCCTCACATTTGTCTTTGTTCTGCCAGACAGAGAGAAGGGCATCTCTACAGTCAACTCTCTCTGACACCAGTGCTCCCAGCAAAGCCTCAGTCCTGGGCTGCAGCCTAGGACAGCAAAGCAACAATAGTAAGAAAATAGAATTTTCTCTAAACAAGTCAATTCATTGACTGACGAAAGGGAAGTACTGCCTCAGATGGCATGGTGTGAGACTATAAGCTTACCTTGCCCATGTCTTCATCATGATGGAAGGGTTTGAGAGAAGGTGGCCACTGTGTGTCTTCAGTTTAGGACATACCTGCAAAACAGACAAAACGTACAATTGAATGTGACAGACCAGCGATAAGGACTGTGAAGGGAATGGGGCTATCAGATTTTGCTGCAATACCTGTCCCTCAAGCAGGAACCTGGCAAATAGTTTATAGCGTTCCAGGCCATCTGGATAATCCATCTCCACTGCAGGCAGCTGCCAACCCACACGGACTACAGGACAGACACAGATATTAGAGTAATGTGGGTAGACAGACACCTTACAGCAAGAAAGACAGCAGTGGGCTCAGCTATATAGAAAAGTGATACTTACAGAAGGTGCTTGAACATTGACATCTGACTGTGCCTGTGGAGGAACAGAACCGTGGTGGCGGGGTCTCCAGGGGAGAGCTGAAATGACAGTACTGGGGCAGAAGCTGGGGGACCCACTCTGCTTCTACTGCTGACACACCTGACACGGACAGAAAGGAGGACAGATTTTACCAAATGCTATGCAACACTCCTGCAAATTTGACTTAATATAACAATTGTTGCAACAATATGCAATTCAATCCAAACTTTATTGTCCTGTAAGGGAAATTTGGCTCATCAACAGGGTTTACAGTAAAAGCACACAATAAAAAGAAACACGAGAAAAACAATAAAAACACAATAGCGTAACATTAAAGAACAATAAAACACATCACAAAACAGCACAACTGATAGTACCATACAAACATCCAAAATGTCAGTTAGCTGTGCCTGGCTCACACCAGTGAGCTTAATGGCTGTTTTCACCAAGCTCATTTACCTCTCATGTACATCTTGGTGGTCTCCATGACCTCCTGGTAGACGACAAACTCAGGCAGTGTTTTGAACAGCGCAGAGGTGGGGTGAATGAATACTGGGTCATCCAAAAGAGGCGTCTATAAACAGAGACAAAAACGTTGACGAGGTGAAGGAGAACTACAATTCATTCCCCTAATTACAAGAATAGTTCTCAGTGCAACTTGCCTTGTATCCATTCTTCCATTTTGGGTCTAGAAGTTCTTCTGCCTGTACACGCCGTGCAAGATGGTCTCCCAGTCCAGCCAGTACAATCTGCCGCAAGAACATCACCTGGCTCTCTGTTGGTGGAGTCATCTTGGGATCCACAAATACCCCCACCTCTGGACACACTGCATTCACTGGGAAAAGAGAATATGAATGATTTTCTAGAGTGTTTCTGTGGCATATGGTGTGTTTGGTCATCTATAAATTTGTATGTGCGTACCTGCATTGGTAAGTTGTCCTCTAAGCCGCCTGATCTCCACCATGGCTTTATATCTCAGGCCATTCTCCTCACAAAACTTTGGCGTACAGCCAGCAAATTCACAAGCCCCAACAGCACCTGCAGTCACATGCAAACACAAATATATCCCTATCAACATACTTTAAGCATACGACTTGCATGAATACACAATCACTAAGGACCGCATGAATACACAATCACTAAGGACCGTATTTACTAAGAGGCGTGCTAATTACTACCATGTGCAAAACCTCAATCAGACTCACACTGTAGGATTGCTCTCAAGACAGTAAACAGCGCACTGACCTCCCTACTGCAGCTGCCACCGTCTGCTGGAACAAGCCGGAGGCCAAGAGATGAGGAGCTGAGTTTTGTCCGTGCACGTATGGCATGACTCCTCTCGGTCCAACGTTCCAGTTTGTTCTTTATTTAATCAAGCAACACGACTTGCCAATCGATAATGTCTCGTAAAAGCCTCTTGATATTTTGAAAGAGTACTGTAATTCTCAAATTGAGCACTCATTTATTTATTACACTCTTGTGCATTTTCTCTGCCTGATGTTCCTTTGAACAAATAACACTTTCTCAGGATGAGAAGTTAGGATGGGCTTCCTCTTGGCCTTAAATACTGTGCGTAATTACGCTGGTTTTGGTTCAGTAAATCAATGAGAGTGATCCCATTCAGTGTCTACTCCATTTCCACACGCAAATGCTTGTGCACACAGGTTAGAAGATCAGAATCAGCACTTTTTACGCACGCAACTGCATTAGCACCACGGTAAATGCTTAGTAAATATGGCCCCAATTACTATAAACACATCTAAACCATTAAATTAATAATTAAATGCCAATACATGATCTGATGCACAAATCTATAATCTACAGTACAGCACTATTCAGTCAGCGCATAACAAAAGCAACCTTACCTAGCATGACCATTAGGTCCCCCAGCAGGAGCGAGGCTCCTTGCCCAGCCCACAGCCTCCTCATCTGGGTCAGGCGAGCCCGACGTTGGGCCAGCTTGGAAGTCTCATCCTCACTACCTGCAGGCCTGAGGAGGAGAGAGGACAATGTGTCACAAGCATATTTACATAAAAAACTGGCATTAGAGCAAACATGCGTGTCCTCACCTGTCATGGTCTTCAAAGATCTCTCGGACAGTCATGGCTGCCACCACAGCAATTACGTAGGGCAGGCAATCCTGCTGCTTCCCCAGCGCTAGCATTTTAGCATAGCGTGGTGCCACAGGGAATGAAGCCATCGCCCTACCCAGGGGGGTGATGGGACAGCTCAGCCTCGCTCGCTCCATCTCCTTTACCCTGATTTAATAAAATAAAATACATTGATTCCTTAATTTGTCTGATCACACTGGGTAAACTGAAATATTGTAAATATTTGGACACAATAGAATAGGCCAATTAGATGGGAATTTTAAGAAAAGTGACAGGGGAGATAGGGAGAGACAGAGATAGAGATAGTTACCGTCCAGTGCGAGGCGGCTCTTTCAGCGCTCCCAGTGAGACGAGTAACTGTTCTGCAGCAACAAGAGTCTCAGCAGAGGGAGACGTGGGAAAGGGAAAATTCACCACCTGAAGACACAGACAAATATGAAGGTATTTCAATAAAACACTGCATTTCTTATTTACCATTCTTTATCTAGAGAAAGATGACTGAGCATGCATGCCCTTTTTCAGCAATGCCCTGTTTCCCTGTTACATGCATTCACACCTGGAAACTACTCAGTGCAAACTGCTCAGTTGGTCAATGAGCTGTTCTACAAGGGCAGATGTTGTCGAGGGGGGAGAGAGTGTTTCTTATTCACCTTCCCCACCGGTCTGGGATTTGAACCAGCACCCTGTCACTCACAAACCTGCTGGCAAGTCTGGGTTGTTTCTGTGTTAACTGACCTTGTCTATGTTGAGGTCCTTCATCTGCAAAACCAGGTCTTCCACAGGCCTGCGAGTGATCTCTGCCTCTGAGAACTGACTGAAGTCCCCAAACACTGCAGATGAGTATAACCTACAGAAACACCATAGAAACGGTTGATATAAACACCTTCGGTTACAGAGAAGTTTCCTATTTCCAAAAGGCAAGAAAGAATTAAAGAGAACATTCTCCCGGGGAGAAGACAGTAACTATGTCGACACAAGTTCTGACCTATAGCAGTGTCCTGGATCTGTTCGTCCAGCTCTACCTGCCCTCTGATTGGCTGATGCCTGAGAGGTCCATGAGACCTTGAAGCAGGACACCCCGGTCACACGGTCGTAGTAACGTTTCTTAACCCGACCACAGTCGACCACGTACTTGACCCCAGGGATGGTCAGAGAAGTCTCTGCCACATTGGTGGCTACCACACAGAGACGAGTGCCAGGTGGGGGGGGCCTGAACACCTACACCACAGTTACACAAAACAAACACACACACACACTATAGTTGTGACATGAGTGCAACATGTCTATTCCATTCAGGATATTCAGGAAGTAAATTTACTTTAGTTATCGTGGAGACTTTGTAACTTTTTATCAGAGCTAGCTTTCATTTATTTGAATCTTTTGTTACCCTTTTCATTCTTTGTTTGCAAGCCAATAGCTATTATTTGCTGCTGTAACGACCCAATTTCCTCTCGGGGATCAAAACAGTTAATCTTATCCTATTTTTATCAGTCTTTGAATGTCAGGTTAATAATCGTACCTTAGCCTGCTGCTCTGGGGCCAAGAGAGAGTACAGAGGGAGGACATAGAGAGGAATAGACGGGTCTGCCTTCTCTATAAAAACATACAATGCAAAAGGCAGAACAGAATTAATATCGATACTCATCTAAAAATAGGTCCCACTGGATTTGGAGAACTAGTGGTGTATCTTACCTGCGTCTTCAGGATCGTCTCCTAGGTCCAGGTCAGAGCCTTCATCCTCCTCCTCGCCGATCCCAGCCTGTCTGTCCTCATCCCCCTCATCCACCGGTAAGGCAGAATAGTTATCCAGGTCGATACGGGGCAGGGACTGAAGAGTAAAGCACGCACATAAATCCCTTAAAATATGTGGAAACAGTGGATATCTGTCGAGGACACAGGTGCCTTTTATCATACCGCAATACACACATTTTACTAAGAGAGGACTTACCACAGTCTTCTTCTGTTTGGCCTTCTTGAATTTCCTCATCGCCTCTGAGGTGTCTGCCTCCTCATCTACACCTGGCCAAAAACAGGTGAACATACTATACATCCTGTTTTGTATTTCAGAGAGAGAGAGCAAGTGTGTGTATGTGTGTGTTACACTCACCAGTGGTGGCGTTACCCTTCCTGAAGGGGAAAGCTTTCCTCAGTCTTCTACATACAGTGTGGACCTCTGCCTGGCCAGTCAGAAACACTAGGATACCACCTAATGGACAGAAAAATTGAGTATGGGTGGCAGTGTAGTCTAGTAGTTAGAGAGACCGTCCGGTAACCGGAGGATCTCAGGTTCAATTCCAGCAACAGCTATGTGTCCCCAGCCACCCCCCACCCTGCTCACTCATTGCAAGTCGCTCTGGATAAAGGCCCATTCACATGTTAAACGATAACTATAAAGATAACTATAAACTATAATGAAACATTGTTGCTCAAGCATTCACACTACAACGATATCTGTGATCAGTTCCACAGCAAACGAAGCATCACTGCAGTTAGCTACTGAATTATCCGCCCCCTTCGTTCTTAGAACTTAAATCTGATTGGTTGTCTGCATCCATGTCTGAGATCGAACCAAAATTATAGTTATGTTTTGGATGCTTTTATCGCTGTAGTGGGAACACAGACAATAATTTTACTATTTAAATAATTAATATTTATAGTTAAATGTATAGTTATCGTTCTAGATAAGGTCTTGGGTAGGGCCGGGTATCGCCACTGATTTCCCAAATCGATTCCATTCCGATTCACAACATCCCAATTCGATTCGATTTCCAATTCAATTTGCTTCAATATCTATTCGGTTAAGGATATTTAAATTACGATACCAATTTTGCTTGGATATTAAAGGGATTCTCAGAGAACTAATGCTGTAAATTGTACAAGGAACCCACTAATCTGGTGTATTATTAAAAAATATTAATGTTTACATGACCCAAAAGCAGTTACATTAATGTACTTTTTATTTAACATGACCAACACACTACAGCAGTGTATCAGAAAAGAAACTACAAAAAGAGACAAACAACCATATATTGATTAATAAGTAAAATTAAACCAACAATCAGAAATTGAAAAAGGCTCTGAATTGCCTTATAGTGCAAGAAATTAGTTTGTTTTTTGTAACATGTTGAAAAACAAGTCTTGTAAAACCTCTGGACATTGTAAACTGTGTCCATGAAACTAAAGCCCCTTCATGACTAGGGCTGTTTGAAGCAGAACTGCTTTACGGCCGTATTTTATGTAATTTCCGACCCCGCTTTACATTCTCTACACGTAGACTAGAATATCAAACAAACATGGAGCAGCGTGATACAGAATGCAACTCTGTTGCATTTTTGAACTGCCTGTTAAACAACAGTTTTCAGTCACGCTAAATATTCCATTCATAATGCGACGGATCAACAGCTCTTATCACGAGCGTGGCTCTGACAAAACTAAATGTATGTCGTTTTCAATCATCGCGGGACTGATGGTATAGGTATTCACACTCTCCAAGGGGCACAAATAGAAATTGTTGGCTCTTATAAATGCTTTTTGTGTATTTGGCTAGATAGTAGCCTATCATTCCAGACCCACGTGGAACACTTCACCAAAACACTAAGGGGAAAGATAGGATTTCTTTATAGAAAGAAGTCCTGGTTTTCCATTATAAGCTAAAAATAATTTTGCAATCAACAATATTATCTGTTTTTGACTGTAGTGATGTTCAGTATATGCATGCCTCGTTTATCATAGTGCTCTGCATTTTATTACTGGTGATGGGTTTCTCACCCATTACTGTGTTCTGTACAGCAAAGTTGGATGGCCGTCCCATGCCACTCGAAGAGAAAAACATTATTTTATTCATTTTTAGCACTGACTGGCAAGCTGCCACTATACCCGTCTTCACTTTTACATTTTACAGACAGGTGTTCTGTAAAATTACATACTAGATCACAATCACATATAAGGCTGAACGTACCTCAGTGTAACATCAATGCAGGAAAGTCTGCATTTTATGCACATAAAAAGTGGAACAGGCTGCAGGACTCCCTAAAACTGGACCAACTTGTCTCTCTGGAGAGGTTCAAGGTTCTGGTAGAAGGTGTGCTCCATGTCGACTGTACATGTTTCTCATAGTCTTGTCTTTTATTCTTGGTTCTTGTGATTTTGTTTCGTGATTTTATCTTATTGTGTTTTTTTGTTGTAACATACTTCTATTTTGTATGTGTTGCATTGTAATCAGGGCGGCATTGTAAAAGAGAGCTTGCTCTCAATTGTCTTCCCCTGAATAAATAAAGGTTTAAATTCAATTCAATGTAATTAGGACCGCTTCGCTCCGCTTCGCTCCGCTTCGCTCCGCTACATTTGACCAAACACTATGAGAATGCAGTTATTTTGACTCAATGCTGGGTAAGAACCATAAAGACACCATTAGACACGCAACACATATAAAGAGCAGCTGGCTGGACCATGGTTTCACAGGAGACCGCTCACTTGACAGTAGTCATACCGGGCTGTGAATAATCTGCTGTTTGTGCGTCTTTAGTTGACTTCTTCTGTAGATTAGTGAATTCTTATTACTTAACATTCTACAGGATCTCTCCCTGCTGATGACCATTGGCAGTGCTTGGATTAGTTGGAAGTTCACAAATGAAAATACATTTTTCAAACATTAAATTTTTGTCTCATTTCCCATTTTGGTGTTAAATAAAAATAAGAAAAGGCAATCAATTCATGTTTCGCCAGCATATTTTGAATAAAACAATCCAATTTTGTCTCCGCCACGTTTGTTTACAAGCGCGGTAACAAACTAGTCGCCAAAGCCACAGAGACCATAGACTGGGAATCTTGCCTAAATAAATATGCAGAAATCTTGGAGCGTTTCAAGTTGCAGTAACTGATATACGGTAATCATTTACCATGCAATGTTACTACGAGAGTTACGGTAATACAGAAACATATAGAGTAGACCGGGATACAGACTGCGAGAGAGTTAACGTGTTGTGCCAAGTGACTAAGTGTTTAAATAAAAGCCATTGTTCGGATAAAAGCTTCCGTCATCATTTTACAGTAACCATCTGCTGATGATGTGGCTAACTTAGGAAAGGACTATCCACTAGGGCTGGGCTGATCAAAACTGGTATGGATACTTTGTTACTCACATACATGCAACCGCAAGGTCGGCAGTTCGAGTCCAGCTCCTCCCGGGGATAAATCTGTCGTAGTGTCCTTGAGCAAGACACCTAACCCCAAAGACACCTGCTCCCCGGGCGCCATAATGGCAGCCCTCTGCTCCGGGCCCCCCTAGCATGTGTGTGTTGTGCAATTACTTGTGTGTATCCGGGGAGGATCCGTGATGGGTTAAATGCAGAGAATAATTTCACTAAGTGTGTGCGGTGCTCTGTGCATGTGTGTGACAATAAAGGATAAATTATAAATTATTACTTCTCATTTGGTATCGATGCCTTTTGAAAAGTATCAATTTCAAGTTATTTTTAATCCAAAATGCGGTTGTGTCACTGAAGCGTCATAGTTTCACTACGAGGTGGAAACTCCCCAGTTCCCAGGTGTCTTGAAGGCAGCCTTACAATCTCCAAGAAATGAGACAGCAGCCATGAAGGGGTTTTAGTTTCGTGGACTTTACAGTTTACAATGTCCAGAGG